>JASDQU010323583.1:0-11899 GCA_032191745.1 Picea mariana
AGAGACTCTGGGACTTTGGGACTCTGGGGAAGTTTGTAGACCTGTACAAGAATATTGAAGGGGCTGAAGGCCTGGGAGATATCCCGTCGAGACCGGACAACTCCACACAATTTAATTTATAGTTCAACATTTTTTTGACTTTGGAGTTGCCTTGATTATTGTGTTTAGTGACCTTCCCATCAAGAACTGATAGAATCTCGACTATTGCGTTTTCTTGTTCAACGTGTTTTTCTTTAGTTCATTGATCCCCTTCAAGAATGGATACAATGTCCATGCAATTTAGCGATCCCACTGCTCACCTCAACATATATAAAGTTAATGTTTAAATGTCAATTTTAATTGGAAGGCTTCATAAACAACAAGTTCTCCATTGAGACATTTTGTGGAGTTATAAATTTTAGTGAAAACATTTGTCGTTTTATTGTTTGTCTTTTTAAGTATTTATAGAGTGTGGATATTGCTGGACTTTTTCATTTTCATAATATTTATATTTCTTCTAAATTTACATTCATTCACATTTATATAATAGTACTAATATATCTTCACATTTATATAATAGTACTAATATATCTATGTAACATGTAAAGGGCGTTTTGAAAAACTATTAATTGTGAAGGTGGAGATGAAATTGAAACAAGTTGTTAGTGAGTAGAATATCATAGAGGAAAAGTCGGTAAAGAATGCAAGGCACAACATGCTTTCCATATTGCCGCATTGTTGTGTAAACTAAAATTAATAGTGGGCACCTTTTGTTCAACTCTTTTCCAAGAGATGATATTGGGATTGAACCTAGCATTGAAAGGATTTACAAAAAGGCCAAGAATGTGATGGTCCTCACATTAGTTGCTTTTACAATGGTGTCAAGGCTTGCATTGTAAAAGGACATTGCAAAATACAAGGGATGATTATSGAGCTAAGGTGAGTGATGTTAMRGATGAAGATCTTCTTKTTGTTGATTTGGATATTATTTAGARAAGYGAAATGSAKGTTTATGGCAAAGATACTTGATMAAAGKAGTCTAGGTGAGCYACTTAAAGACATTTATCCCTAGAGACAAGACATAAGACTCATTDTTAKATAARATAATTGTGGGAGCCTCTATCTACCACAKGGAAGSTAGATAAGGAAGTYATCATTGAAATTGAAKATTGTAGACCWTTGAATGGTCAAAACATAGCCATTCCTTTTCAACATGAGCACCTACACTACTCTTTTGTCCATCCCATACAAAATAATACTCGATAAATTGGAGGAGGGCCCAAATTAAGGGACTATAATATGGCCACTTTAGATGATGGAGAGTGCCATAACATCCCGCTATAGGTCATCATTCAATGAGACGTCAATGTAGGCATTCGATATAATGATGTTACATATATTATTATGACAGGTAATAGGCTCAAGGTTATCACAAATGTTGTCACATTTCTACGATGTGGTTTCCAAGCAATAACAATGCCAGAAAAATGGGTCAGTTATGTGGAGGACTACTTGATACACCATGGTGACTTTATTTTATGTTGTTGACCAAATCCTTGCAAATGTTAACAAGAAAAAAAACACAATCAAAGCAATGCCACATATATTTTCAAGGGTGATAGATGATGATTACCCACAACTTTTGAACTTCTAAAATTTACGTGTGCATAGAACTTTATGAACATCCATTTTAATTGTGATTGTGATGCAGGAGCATCTTTGGCCTCAGGCAATCCGCATCACTAAAACCATTTTTATTTATTTTTGTACGAGTAGATTGTAGGAGGAATAAGGACCTGTGTTGTACTTTTGTGTTGTTACTCCTATGTTGTTCCTCCTATGCTACTACTTCTATGATTTTACTCCTATGTTGTTACTTTGATGTAAGTATTGTGATTCCTATGATAACACTCGAGAAACCATCCATGTGTCTCAAGGAGGTCGAACGCCAAGTGGCAAATCGCTTGTGACAATGGAAAGAACGAAAGATAGCATAAACCCATAAATTATCTCTAATTTTTTCAATTTTGTCATGTTGTAGTATCCAAATATTTTTCAGGTTGGTAGCATAAACCCATTAACTATGGCGAAAGATAATGGGTTGACATACTACACACTATTTAGAGGTCCACAAATTGTCACATATTTCTCTATTTGTTTATGTAATATTTAAAAATAATAATTATGATTAAACGTGTCGTATTTTTTCTATTGTTCCCGTCAAGACCAGATAGAATCTTGGGTGACTTCTCGTTTAATGAGTTTTGTCTTTCTCCACGCAATTTAATTTATCATTTAACATTTTTTTGAGACTTTGGAGTTGCCTCGATTCTTGTGTTTTCTCGTTCAACGTGTTTTTGTCTAGTTCATTGATCCCGTTCAAGAACAGACAGTGTGTCCAGCATCTCCACGCAATTTAATGCATTATTTATTCCCTTTTAGCAATCCCACGACTCACGTTCAATATATTTTTTTATCATTTCCGTCGAGAATCTCGGGTGACTTCTTGTTCAACGAGTTTTGTCTTTGTCATTCACTGATCCCCGTCGAGACCGGATACAGTCATTGACGGCCCAGCAATATTAATCTAATATTGTTGGGATGCTAAACACATGGAGCTCAAAATAATCTTTGTAACAATCCAAGAAATCAAAGATCATATGTGAAAGTTGGGATACTTAAAAGTTGATGTATTAATTAGGCTCCTTGAGGTTCACATTCCTTTTGTCACCTTGTCTTCTAGGATTAGGGTTTTGGATCTTAGGGTTTTAGATTTGACGTATAAAGGTAGTTTCAACCTCTTGTAATGGATTTTTTCAAACGAGTGTAGGCAATGCATCTACTTTCATAGATAAGTTACCACAATTCTAGCCAATTTATACTACTTTGCAATATATTGCAATGTCTTCACTATTTCATTTATTAATAGAGTTTGGGTTTCACTATGTTATTGTTCTGTGTACAATATCTCTATGTTATTCTGCCTATATTATTCTCTTCGCTTCATTCTCAACATAATTCAAATCAAACAATGCCTTGTTTCCTCAAACCGAGTCCATATCCAAATGTTATGCCCCGAACAAGGTAACATCCCAATTATTCCTTGCATGCCATCCATGTGGCAGCCATACTTTCTCACCATGATTCATCCATGTGGAGTTAGTAACATATGAAAATGTCGTGGACACTTCTATAAGCTTCATGTTGTTAATAAAAAACACTAACCTTGATGATCATTAAGAGAGGCTATTAAAACCCTAATTGTAAGGAGTGAAATAGGTTCAACTCCTATTATAACAATTTGATTTTCTAGAGCAAAATACTAGCGAAAAAGAGTAGAGAGATAAAGGAGCAGAAGAGAAAGAAAATTTATAGAGGACTATAGAAGACCATAGTGTTTCATAGATCCACATCGAGCTTTATGATCAATTTATTTTTCCTTGTACTCTCTAAAGACTAAGAAGAAATGCATAGTCCTCCATTTCTAGTTGGATTTTCCCGTATCGAGTTTCCCATGATAAATATTGTGTTTCAATGTGTTTCTTTGCTATTTTTGTTTAATTTTTTTGTCACAATAGTTAAATAAAATATATAGTGTGTTCTTATATTTCTGTTAAATTAATAAAAATATAAAAAGAATAATTTCGCAAATGAGCATAGGCTCACCGCAGTAGCAATAATTTAAGTTCTAATGTGGGGAACTGGACATTAATGGAATATCTAAGGTGGTTTATAGATCTTACTAGTACCATAATAGTTTTCTTTGGGAATTTGTGTGGTTTGAGTCTGATATATGCTTACTCAACTAAAAAAGTCTAAGTTTGAGGGAGGGATGCACGATATGGATTGATAGATTGACACAAGAAGGGTTAAGAAGCAGTTGAAGGTCGTAGATATGGCAAATGAGCATAGTGAATTACCCATTGTGAAGGGAAGTTAAGATTTACAACATTGGAATCTCAAGTAGACATAATCTCTAAGGGTATGAAATTATTCATGGCTATACTTCAAAAAAATATCGACTCTTTTTTTTAGTAGCTCAACCCTCATGAGAAACCATAATTTCATGCAGAGCCAAGTGAAGAGAAACATGAACTGAAACTTGAAAAAGGAACTCTAGTAACCAATCTTATCAACGCCTATTTAAAGTGGAAGTGAAGCTCTAAATCAAGCCCTATGAAGGTGTGGTAGACATAGCTAAGTTGTAGATAAGTTAAATAATTTGTTGCAACTGTTAGAAGTCTATTTTAGTGTGCACAAAGTACGAAAGGATCAAAAAGTAGCTTCTACCAAACTCATGCTAGAAGGTCATGCACAGACTTTGTGGGAAAGTTACATCGAAGCCCTTATCCTAGGGGGGAACTTCCAATAACTAAGTGGGAGGCATTCAAATACGTCCTCAAGTCCCAATTTTACCCTATCAAGTATGAAGAGAACAAGTGGGTTTAGTGACACTAATAGTGATATAGGCAAGGATAGAGTGTACAATATTAAACTACAAAGTTCCAAAATCAAGACATTTAGTTGGCAATAAATTCCAAGAGCCCAGACATGGTCATTAAATACCTAGTTGGCTTCAATGATAGTCACATAAGAAGGTTTTTTTTTGTTATACAAGCACAAGACCTGATGAGGGCTATGTGTAGACCCTATACATTGAATTTAACAAGAAAATGATGCAGCCAGTCAATTCTATGTAGCCAGACTAGCATGGAGCTTCCAATAATGGTGACAATAAGAAGGGGAAGGCTGAAAATAAGAAGAATGTCACCATTGCACATGTGTGCAAGGACCCTAACAACCACTATAACTATTGCAACATTGATGGTCACACTAAAGAAAAATGTTGGAGGCTTGCATCTAGTGTTGAATCTCAAGAACCACTAGGAGTATGTGAAGAGAAGAATCTTCTAGGTGTGGATGTGGGGAGGGAGATATAAATAAGCTCAGATCTGGATGAGAAGGAGGTCAACTTAAGTATCCTCCATCACAAAGAGGGAAAGGAGATGAGGACATTGTTCTGTATTAATATTTATATCAAGAAGGACAAGGTGAATATTGTAGGAATACTGAGAGGGGGGGATGAATCAATATTGAGCAATTTATACCACTTTCAATGAGAACATTAACTTATCAATGATTCCATTTACATATGATTGACATTACCATATCATAAACACCATTAAACTATCAATGATTCCATTTACATATGATTTCATTTACCATACCATAAAACCATTAAATTATTAATGATTCCATTTACATATGATTTCATTTACCATATCATAAACATATAATCATAAACGATGCATCACATCATACACACAGTACACCATTATTTTACGTGGAAACTCAACTGGTAGAAAACCACAGAATGCTTTCTTATATATCAAAGATTACATTCATAGGAAGCACCAACTTCCAAATTCTCCAACGCTAACTGGAAGGAGGCTCCAACCTGAAGGAAGCTACAACTCCAAGAATTCTCCAACTGCGACTAGAAGGAGGCTCCAGCCCCCTAGTTTACAGTCTCCAACCTGAAGGAAGCTACAACTCCCTGTGTTCTCCAACTCCAACGGAAAGGAGACTTGATCCCCTGATTTACATGCTCCAACCTTAAGGAAGCTCCAACTCCCTGTATTCTCCAGCTCCAACCGGAAGGAGGCTACGACCCCCTTTCCTTGACTCTTCCTAAAGAAGAAGATCATGTGAGGCTCTCTCGTTCAGAGGAGAACTGATTAAATAAGATGTTTTGGATACAGGAGCAATTGGAAAGTGTTTTCTAATCAAGCCGATAAACAAAGTTGTAGTGATTGAGTGAGTAATGAGGTAGGCTCCCTTGCTTGGTGGATAGAAAATTGGACTACCAGGTTCCTGTGGGAAAAGAAGAGTAACCTTTGTCCCTTGTTGTGTTGGGATCAAGAAGAATCCCTCTCATGGCATCATGATCTATCTAGGGGGTGGCCAATTGAGGAATACTCAAAGAGAAAATTGTTGTTACACATAATTTTGGTCACCCTGATGATGATTTCACAAGCATGTGTTCAAGCTCCCAAAATGACTTTTTGCCTAAGAAAAGCAACTTCTTTCCTCCTCTACAAGACTACTTTTTGGAAAGGGTCCACAGGTTGCACATATTACACAGTGCAAAAATCCATGATTTTCGCAGGCTGCACTATAGGTGGCCCGTGGGGTTTTTGTAGGCTACTCTATAGGCAGGGTGTGACGACCTTCCAAAGCTAAAAGGAGAAAGATGTTTCACGAAGTTTCTAGAGTGGGAATCTTCTAGAATGTGAGGTGGCGTTCGTATGGCTGCAATCCTACTGGTTTCTCTGATTTGGTGGGATCATCCTCATCCCTTTAACCACTTCACCTTCTCCTATATAATCATGGACATCTCATGGAAACGGTTAAGCAAGATTAAGCAGAGAATTGATGAGAGAATAGGCTAAAGGTTGTGTGAAGGATCCTGTTTTAAGTGATGCTTGAGATTTCTATTAGTTCATCAAGATTTTATGGATCTTCTTCATACGAATTTCGAAGCAAGTGTATGTGTGTGTTTGAATGAAGGACCATCGAAAGGGAACTTGTGACATCAAGGCATCCAGTTGTATCTTCTACTTTCCATTAATATAATACGGTGGCATGTCTCTTTGCCATAAAATGGATAGTGTTTTATTACATGATTCCTTGATCACATGTTTAGGTTTCCATTGAATTATACTATTTTTTCTTTCACGTTGGTTGGCTTGTGTTGTTACAGATCTGACCTCACAGGAGCACCGAAGTGAAGTAGGAACAACAAATATATAAGGAAGCGATTCATAAGGTATGTCATCTATTCCTCCTTTGGTAGTTAATTCAATGATCACAACTTAGGGAAAGCATCTTGTTCCGTCTCGTTTTGTTCTAGATCCAGGTGGATCTAGGGGGATTAGTTCATGTCCGCATCTACCAATTTACCCAATAACAAAATTGGCGACTCCACTGGGGATACAACATAATTGTGGTTTTTCATTAGCCATTTTCTTTTAGCCTATCTTTTTCCATTCTATTTCAGTCTCTAAGTCTGTGGGAGATCCAACAAGACTCTCTGGGCCTAAAAGTTTTCTGAGACCCTCTGTTATTTTTCCAAAATTCTCATAATTTCAAAACACTTTCGCACTGTAACCTTTACAGAGCATGCGGAAACCATTTATTTCCACACCCTGTCAGTCCATCCCAATTCGGATTTCTGCACTCTGCTTGTTTCTGGCTTGTAGAAACCATCCATGTCCGCACTGTGATCTATAGTTGGGTCGCGATGACATTTGTAAAATATTTTGGTTTGGGTCCTGTCATCTCTTGATATCTAGTTTTGTCTTATTAGCTGGGGGAACCTTTTTATGCCAATATTATGACTATTTCTTGAATTTTTAGCTTGCCTTCAATTGGTTTTCGGAGATTGAAGACCTTTCTTAGTTCTTTTCCAGTTTTACTTTTGATTTTTGTCAAACAAGAATATAATCTCCGATCTCATATCTGAGTGCTTGGTTGATTAAAAGTTTGTTCATTGGATTTGAGAGTTCTGGTTTGCTTACATTTTTGGATTGTTCGTTGACTAGAAAGTTCTTTGTTCATTTGCATTTGGTGAGCTACTTTCTCGTCATTGTTACTTTTATCTACGTTGAAAGTTTGATTTGGGTGTGCGTTGAGTGTATCAATTTTCGTTGATTACTTGTCTTTCCTTCCTTACATCCCTATTTTGGTTGTTGAAAAGAAAATTTAAGGCCATTCATTATTGTTGAGTAATCATTTATAAGAAAGATTTTACATTCAAATTTTTTTTTAAGAAGAGAAAATTGAAAAAGTTTCATTTTCCTGGTTGTTTGCAATTGTTTTCAAGAAAGAAAAGTACATTTCGTAGCTTCTATTATTCCAAAAAAACACCTTCTCCCTGCCCTATATAGAGTTCATTGAACGAAAGTTTGCATCATTCATCCCTATTTTCATCTTTTTGGGTCAAGGTCCCAACAACATTGGTTTCATTTCCTTCCCCTTGCATAAACAACAACCCATAAAAACACTGTATAATCATAAAATCTACTTAGTAACTTTTATTTTCTAGGATCTTTCACACCAACATTATCTAGGCTAGCACTTTGGAATAGGCTATGAGACACACTCTCCAAAGCTCAAAACACACAATAATATCTTGTGATAGGGAGTGTTCAAATCCATTGGCAACATTTTGTCCTAGGAAGCCCTTCTCACACAAGGGTCAAACCTGAGGTTGCATTGAGATTGGCAGAGTTACTCACCCTTCTTTGTTGGTCTCAGTGTAGAGATTGCACGTATTATGGGGGTCGCTTGAAGGTATACCCACAATGATGAGTGGAATCCTTTCAAGTTGATTTCAGGCTCAATACCCTACCCTTGCATGTGGATCAGACTGACGACTGTTTCCCTAGACATCATTGTTGTTTATGTTAACTTTAGTGGCCTATATTCTTAGGGTCTTACACAAGGTGACTATTAAGGGGCAAGTCTTCACGGTACTTGGAATCGATGTTGGCCAAACTCACTCAGGCTCCTTGGAGGGTAAATCCACAATTACTGCGTGGAATCTTGCACCAAGGCGTAAGTCCGTTAAGCAGGTCGTCAATGTAACTTTTCCACCCTAGCCCAACCCCTTCTTGTCTTGATTTCGTGACGTTGGATTTCATCACCAAATAGTGACCTCGAAATAATAAGGTTTCGTTTTCTTGGTTTGATTCTTAACTTGTATTAGCGAGTGATGTTTGTTTCCATAGTTGGCCATAGAGTTTCTTTTGTCAAATATTTAGCTCAGCCAACATTGACCCTCCACACCGCTCACGTAGAATGCAAGGACTACCCCAAAAAGATTTGGAAGGTTCTCAACCCTTTCCTACCAACCCATCGGAGGGCTCTCCTCAACAGAGTGAAGTCCAAGACATTTCCACTCCATGAGTGGAAAGAACTGACTCCTTAGAACAATTCCAAGTTATAGATTCTCTAGAGTCTTTTAGACTTCCTCATGATTATGAGAGATGTATTATTCGGGTGAATTCATCCAGAGAAATTGTTGTTGAATCTTCTGGATTACCAACCAGACCTTTCACAGGACCTGAAGGTCAGGATCCTTTTTGGACTACTGGCATTTTTAGATGGGACCTTTTCAGCTCAGGAGCGGGTGTTGATATCACTGTCACACCTAAGCTGCTTGAAATGTCTGATTCAGACATGATACCTTTTACAACTGTTTATTTTTTCCCTGGTTTAGACGCCCAACCAACCGACCTTAACTTGACCATCCCCCTTCAAATGCCCCATTCTACAATGGTCCCAGATGCTACGAATATTCCCATTGGGAATACGGTGGCTAGCCAAGTACCCATTGGCACACCACTTTCAACTAGACCTACCCCATCCCTTCTCCCTGGGTATAATGAGTTAAATGCTTCTATCCCTACCCCTACTTAGGGTCCATCTGGAGCTTCTGGAGTTTTTCCCCCTCCTAGACACAATATTGTTGCCATTTTTATTCCGACACTTCCTCATGTCCCCTCTGGAGGGTCTTATCCACCTTTTGTTAGCGGAGCCGACCCTAGTGGCACTACTCAGTCTTTCACTCCTAATTATCAGATTCTTGTTGGTGGACAATTTAACTTTAGTGGAAAAATCCCACCTGGAGGCCAAACCCACATTGGGACACCACCCCCATATGGTGGTCAAATCCCAATTGGGACACCACCCCTGGTTGGAGGACAACCCCCACCTGGAGGCCAAACCCATATTGTAACACAACCCCCATATGGAGGTCAATTCCCAATTGGGACACAACCCCCAGTTGGAGGACAACCCCCAACTACCCCACCCTATGGGTAGAATATACCTGCAGCCTTGGCCTAGTATTGGAACTATCTTACCCAAGGTAGTCCTCAACCGACCGGGGGGAAACAACCCCCTCTTTCATACCCCCTAGTGCAGGCCATCCATACCCAGGTCCGGCCAATCTCATTTGGGGTTTAAACGTTCAACCTAATGTCCTTGTTCAAGGGAATATTCCTAACCAGTACAACCATATGGGCTACATGCCTCCACACCAACAACCGAATCTGCCCGAATCTTCGCATTATATGCAAACTGCTTACGGTATGACTAGTATACCTATGTGACTTCCTCCCCAAAGTAACCAGTACCCTCATGTGAATAGAAAATTACCCTTTATCGCCACTTTGGACCTTCCTAATTTGTCTAGGATCTTGAACAACCCTATCCTTCATTCTCCCCATTAGCCCATTATACCGGCCAAGCTACCATTAGACATTCCCAAGTTTGATGGTAAACTGGGAGAGGATCCAAACAACCACGTAATGACTTTTCACCTTTGGTGTTCATCCAACTCCTTGATGGACGACTCCATTAGGTTAAGACTCTTCCAATGAACCCTTACCGGTTCGGCTGCAAAGTGGTATATAGAATTACCATGAGGCTTCTTCACTGACTTTAATACCCTCGCCATGGATTTCCTCACCCACTACCAGTTGCCAATCCGTTATGAAACAAGAACCAAGATCTTGATTTCTTTCAAGAAAATTAAAGCCACTCATATCTCTGATCACATACATGAGTGGAGATGACGAAGACGTTTAATCAAACTCGATCTTCCTGATTAGTTATTGGCAGAATGGTTCACAAAATCCTTCGTGAATGACATATCTAAAGACATTTCCATGGGTGGAGTTGTCACTGAAGAGCAGGCGATCAGTCGTGCTCAGTACCTCGACCTCGTTTATTCACAGACGAGTACCCTTTACGACTTACTCCCTGGCGCTCCTCATCCTTCCACCACAGCTACCTCAACCACTTCGACAACTTCTCATGCCACTGATGGTGTGATCGACACTTTCTCCACTGACGCCAAATCTACATTAGTCTCTCACACCAACCCCAAGTCTTATGCTTCTAATGTACATAATACTCCAACTCCAACCCCTTCCACTGACAAGACTTCTGAGGTGAACTCCATTCAATCTACCCCTACCAGTAAAAATAAATCCAAAAAAGGGAAGAGTAAGAACAAGGAGGATAAAAAAACACCCAATCCAAAAAAACTAAAACACAACCTGCTGACGATAAGGATAAGCGTAAACCGTGATATCTGTGACTTATATGTGGTGATGATCACTACACGAAAGATTTTCCAAGACGAGTTGAAGTCACTAAGTTCCTTCAAGGGACCTTGAAACCTCCTACACCTACCATCTTGTCACAACCTTTCCCTTCTCAGTAGTAGGCCCAATTGGTCATTCATGACCAACCCTCTCCTTCTACTACTTCATACGTCTCGATGTGCACGGGTGATTCAAAGAAAAATGACATTGTTATCACCACTCGGGCCAAAGATTATTCTCCCTCCAAGGAGAAAGTTGATGATACACCACCTTCGTTGGTACAACCAACTCCCACAACTTCACCTCCCAACGGTCCTCTTCATCTCGAACGACTGAGCCTTGATACATTCCTCTACCCTCCTCCAAAGGGCGTTGTTCAAAAGTCTGCCTTTAACCCTCACGCGCGTGCTGCCCAAAACTACAACATTGTAGAAGATCTTGCGCAATCACACTCTGTGATGTCATCTCTCGAAGTCCTTCAAAGTTTCCCCACGCAATGGAAGGCACTGTTAAAGGCTATTGGTGGAATCGATACCATGGATACAAACTTGATAATATTTGACCTGGAAGATCACATTCTAAGGCTAGCTCCTCAACTAGCGTTTCAAATACAAATTGTCATTGAAACCAAAAATATCTGTCGAACCGTCATTGATGAGGGAGCCTCGACATGCATCATGTCTATCACTTGTTGGAGAGCCATTGGTTCTCCTCCTCTTACTAAATCACACAACACTCTCAAG
>JASDQU010323584.1:0-10174 GCA_032191745.1 Picea mariana
TCATAAGTTCATTTGTTAAAGGTGCTTAGTCATAAGCCAAGAAAGTTAAAGGTGGCTAACCATAAGCTAAGATGGTTGAAGGTGGTTAGTTAAAAGTGATTGTTATGTGCCTAATCACGACATAGATAACATATTTATAATAAGGTCATATGTGTATAAATGTTTTCTTTATATAATAATGACTTATATACCTAACATAGGTTTAGGGTTAGTGTTTATGTATCTTATTAGTCCCTGCTAAAGTAGGGAATATAGCAATCGATTGCAAGTCAAAATCATTTTGACTTTTGTAAATTTACAAAAATTTTAACAATGTTTTATAATGTTTTTCAATAAATATTTATTAATGAGAATTTTATATATAAATAAAAATATTTTTTTATTTTTAAATATTCAAAATTCTATTTTTTGATTGGTCAAAAACTCTGAAGTGACTAATTTCCCCTGGTTGGAGGTGACAATTAACCACAAAACTAAAAAAATTAAATTATTTGTTTTAAAAAAAATCCACAAATAGCCACGTATTAATTAAAAGTACAAATAATGATTGATGTTACCAGCATTCTATGTGTAGTAAATGTAAGAATACACTTTGGATTTTGAGACTTTGTTTCATCTCCCAATGAGCTGATGAGTGCACTTTCTCCACCATCCAGATGTACACACCTGATTACGTCAACCACAATGTTTAGCCTCGGGTTTTGTTTTGCATGCTTAAATAATGAAGATTCTCGTACTTTGTTTTGCAAAATGTACAGACCCGATCACTTCAACCACAATATTTAGTCTTGGGTTTTGTTTTGCAATCTTAAATAATGGATGATCTCTCATACATTAATAATTATATGTAATATCAATAGGCTATCTTGTCACTAATGCCAACCTACCCATTATTTATTACAATATGTTGAGGACATCAAAGAATTTATGCAGAAGAGAGAAATGTTATTAATATTCCTCTGGGTGAGGTGAAGCTTTCAGAATAGTGTCTTCTTGAATATTTGGTAATCTTATGCCTCTTTCATTGAAATTAGAGGCTTCCTCGAATTTCAATGAAAAGAGAGAGAGATTATAGCTACAATTGAAGGGAAAAGGGTATGTGAATTCTATAAACCTAGAATATTATGGAATCCGCATACCCTTTCCATAGAATATACTAACTATATCCAAAAACCAAAGACATGAAATATGGTACTACACATATTATAATATATTATCAAGGAAAAAACAAGATACATGAAATTTGGACATTTGAACAAAAATTTACAAGTTAAATGAGTACATCAATAAAAAATAACATACTAACCTTGCAAGTTCAAAATCTGAGCTATGTAGATCGAGAATTGGATTTGTTCAACCGGTGGGTGATGGAAAAAATAAACAACTCAAACAAAATCCAAGAACAGTGTCACAATTATAGCAATTGTGTCACAAAGTCTCTTAAAGTCACATATATATAGATCAAATAGTCAACTATCCGTTAACACCGACCAATGAGATAGGAAAAAGTTTCGTCAACATTTCCATGAAAGTTCATGGATATTTCCACGAAAGTTCATCGATGTTGCGACAAAAATATAGACTAGGTTAAAATAATATTTTTGTGGATATTGCGACGAACTTTCATGGCAATATCGATGAAAATCCAGCCCTGTTTAAAAAAAAAAAAACATGAAACTAGTGGAAGTGTGGAAAAATTGTGTGGAATAATCTGCCCATATGTAGTAGTGATAAGAGCATGAGACATGTGGAGAACTCTGGCAGCATAGACATGATGATCAAACCATGAGATGCAAGAGGCATCATTGAAATTCTCTGTAGGGACTGAAAGAGTAACCAGTCGGTAGAGAAGACTTTGTAACGAGCTTAGCTTCCTGAGGCCATGATAATCTCAAAATTATGATGATGAATGGACTCAAATAAATTTGTGCTCTATCCAAAGGTGACATGACTGTTGTCGATACAAGATAATACTCCCTTCTTGCCCGTCTTTTTTTGTTTTCTCATAGAAAAATGAATGTTATGAAATAGAGGAGGAAACGAGTGTCGCAAGTAATCAAAAATAGTTCAAAAAAGGGAACATACCTATGCTCAATGCAGGGAAGTACATGCGGGAGATGGACACTTGGGGAAATGTTCCCTCCTAGGTATAGGGTGTAAAATTGCGAAGGATATAAACAAGGCTCTGCTTGGTTGAGGATGCAAAACTACTAAGGAAAACGGTTTATAACACAAAGTGAGAACTGATTATAAGCTCAATACTGCAAGAAAGGGCATGAGATGTAATCACAAATTAACACCAAAAAATGTCCTTTTTATGTCTTTTAGTCTACTATGTGTGAAAAAGGGATAAACTTGTGCCAAATAGATGTCTTTTCAAAACCAATTTTACGAGTGTAAAAGAGACAAGTTCACTTGGCAATCTTTTCACTTTTTGATAACGAGTCAGAAAAGAGCTTAACTAAGACTCACGACCTTTCAAATCCAATTTAATGAGTGTGAAAGGGACAAATCACTCGACAATCTTTTCACTGTTTGAACGAGTCAGAAAAGAGATTAAATTAAACTCGTTTGGGAGTCTCTGGGGTACAAGGCCGCATGTTTATGAATGAGAAATGAGGCTCAACATAAAGTCAAGTACGAGCTGTGAGGGAATCCCGTTCCTATGAAAAAATCTCTGCATGGGCACCAAATGCAGTAGGGAATCTAAACTAGGGAACCTATGTTCGGTAAGTCTCTACCACTTGAAAACGACATGACTTTAAAGCAGATGGAGGTTTTTGTGTCACAAAAAATGGGTTCGTACCTAGGGCATAAGAGTGACAGTTATAGGATAATGTGAAAATTCATAATGGAGTGGGTAGCTATCCTATATGTTGGGTAATGAGAGTACATGCCTATGGTGACAAATGGTCAACATAATGCTGAAATATGTAAGAATCCCAAGTTAAAAATGAAAAAACCAACTCGATCCACCTTTGTATTAGTCCATTAGGTGAAAAAATGGCTTAAAACTATAGAAAGTGGGTAAAATGAAATAATAGATAGTAACAAAATAAAAAAATACTATACAATTTTAATTATTTACCCAACTAGTGCAAATTCGACCAAAATACCTTCGAGATTCAAGCGACGATTGCGGGAGAATCAGGCAATGAAATCACGAGCCGTCTAGATCAGGTAATTCTTGTTCTCTTCCTCTTCAATTTCAATGGTTTAAAATTTTGAATTAGGTCTTCATTTTTTATTTATTGAGGGAACAAATTGTATATTTTATTGTATGTGGGTTGGATTTGATTAGGTCGCATATACGATGAGGTATACACTCCTGTGTGAACTACAGGGGGTGTATATTAATCCCTACACATGACTGTATGTAAAGTAGGTCGCGTACATGCACACAAATGATCATTTTGAAGGGTTATAACTCAAAATTTTATTTGTCTTTGACAGGATGGTTCTTGAATGGAGAGAGAGAGAGAGCATGAGGAGGTCGATGTTGCTGTAGATCGAGATCTGGGGGCCCAAATGGCCTTAAAGAGATGAGGTTTGTATAATTTTTGGGCGCTCAAAGGAATGAGAGCTCGGGTGAGGTTGATCGATATTTTGGTGGGATACTGAAACACTAAGACTAAGAGCTTCAATCTTGATGGACAACCATTTAGAATTTAAGTAGAGGACATTTACTTTATGACTAGTCTATCATGCCGGGGAGAAGGCAGCAGGATGAAGATATAGGAATATATCAACACCCACTGTGTAGCAGGGACTTCTAAGGTATGGATTCAAGTCCCTATCTAGGCAATAAAAAACCTCATTCTGAATATCATTGTCCCAGTATTGAAGAGGATCACAAGTTCGGCCTTGTTGCACAAGGCATTGAGGCCACTCATGTTCTACGCAGTGTAGTTTACGACACCCATAGTATATGACTGGTGTACCTCACTACTGGAAAATATGAAGAGCCAGTTGACATAATGCAAACAAGGGAGTAAAAGAATTTTTGGGTTTGCCTCCATCCTATGTAGTTTCTTTTTCAAGCGTGTTCCAGGTTTGGGACCTAGAGTTGAGATTCTTCCTAGAGGACCTCGTGATCTAGCCATGGCACGGTGGACCAAGGTGATGAGGTGACAGGGGGGAGGTAGGTCATCAACACCCTACAACAAGGATTTCTTCTACTGGTGGTGGCGAAAGGTCAACACTCTATATGACTATCCCTACGAGGGGATCGACCTCAGAGGAGATCCAGACATGACACTCCCACTAGGGACTGCCTACGATGACATAGGTATGTCAAATTTTTTTTACATATTTCATTTTTTTTTATTTTTGTATAATTAGGACAAAAATATTTTTGGATGGTGCTTAAGTATTGACTAGACATTTGTGTACCGCAGACATGGGTCCGCGATGGCCAGAAGGATTCCCTTCACATCGATAGAGGAACTAGGGAGATGAGGCGATGGGAGGAGAATCCGAGAGGGTCCTACAAAATATGCATACAAACCTGTCATTTTTTACTCATAGGATACCCATGGTTCAGGTAGAGTATCTTCCTGAGGCTATGCAACGACAGGTGGTTGGTGTACCCAGGGCATGGGTACAACTCTTTCAGCATCTCACAAATGTCGTGGTTTTCTACCATGAAATACATACAGTTCCACATGCGTAGATGTCGTGGGATATTGTAATACCAGTTGTATATGTGTATTGAGGGTGTTAGCCCCATTTTGTACTATAAACACCATATTTTTTGAAATATATAAAAAAGGGATTTTCATATTTACTTATATTTTACAATGTGTATATTGATGAGATTGTCTTCTTTGTTTTTAATTATGTGACAAATGACAATCTAAAATGAAATTAGCATAAGCATCGGATACATGATTATAACTCCTAGGAATATGATAATATGTAATAAAATCAAATTGTCGTTCTAAAATATGTACCCGTAGGAATCATCAGAGTAAAGTAGGATCACACACATGATAACGACCATTCAACTAACGTACCACTAACTGAGAGTCCAGGAGAACTTCTAATGAATGAATTCCATGTGAGATAGCATCACACAAAAGTTCTATAATGATGCTATATTCGGCCACATTATTCATGGATGGCCCTAGGCATACACCGCTTGAAGACACCAGTAGACCCTCGGGTGAGTAAACCACCCAAGCGGCGGAAGCCAAGTTTCGTTTATGATGATTGGCCTCGTCTATGAATTCTAGGTAGACCAAAGACTCTGTTGACATCTGTCAACCAATTGAAAACTCAATAAGAAACCCGAAGACGAAAAGAAAAGAGATATATACACTAAATTACATTAGTATACAGATAGTTTCGCCCAAGCCTGGGGCTCAAGCATAATATCTTTTCAAGTAGAGCGTATTTTTGGGCTCGACCAACTTATTCCCTTCATAATCTTCTAACTCATAGGTTCCTTTTTCTAGAACACGTCACATGTTGTAAGGACCGTGCCACATGGGTTTAAACTTGCCTTCCCCCAATGGTTCTTTTGTTTGATCATACAAGAGGACCAAGTCACCCTCAACATACAACTGAGGATAGACAGACTTATCATACTAGACCTTGACATGTATTTTGTTCACCTCGATAGCCGTAGAGGTGTCTCGATGCTACTCATCAAGACTCTCTAGGTGTACAAGGAATCACTCGAGATCAGAAGTGTCAGGTAGGAGCGTGAATGCCAACTTAAGCCAAGGGATTTTTCATTCAATAGGTAAAATCGACTCCACACCATGTGCTACCTGGAAAGGTGAAAATCTGACAGCAGTCTTGACTGAGGTTCAGTATGCCTAGAGTGTAGGATATATCATGATGTGTCAGTAGAACTTACTCTGACTGACAGATTTTTTGCAAAATGGTCTTGAGAGACCTGTTGACGGCCTCTACTTGTCCATTTTCTTGGGGATAATAGGGAGAATAATGACCTTGTCTAAACCCCATCTTAGCTGCTAGTTCTTCCATCATCTCATTCTGAAACTGACTGCCATGATCAGTGACAATCTCACTCAGGATACCAAACCGGGAAATAATTTGATTGAATACAAAAAAGGCCGCAGTATTCCCATCATATTTAACTATAGGCATGTCCTTGAACCACTTAGTAAAGTATTCGATGACCACGATAATGTGTTCATGTCCCCCAACCGAATTTGGGTTGCAATCGACGAAGTCCACCCCCCACTTGGTGAAGGGACTGATGGTAATGACTAGGTGAAGAGGGGATGGATGCGAGCTCATTTTATGAGTGAACACTTGGCAAGGGTGACACTTCTTAATCACTTCAATATAATCTTTAAAGATAGTAGGCCAGAAATAACTGGCTCACAATTTTTTTTGGGTTGTCGCAAGCCCGGATAGATGAGCACCACAAGCCCCACTGTGAAAATCATTCAGAATAGACTCAGATTCTCTATGAGTTAAACAACAATGCAAGATATCATCTATTCCTCGATGATACAAAGTGTCACTGACGATAGTATATTTCTTAGCTTGGTATCTTATACGTTGTCGGTCATCTCGTGAGAGATGCTGAGGAAACTTCAAGTTCTAAAGATAGAGAACAATGTCTCCATACCAGGGTTCACATGATGAGACAAGAAAAATGTGTTCATCCGCAAACAAATCAACATGGATAATGTCCTCATCTAATCATGGAAAATCAGTTATTAACTCTACGAAGACTAGGGATTTCTTGGATTTTGCAGAAACGAAATTGAGATCAAGCTCTTGTAAAATGATAATCCATTTATTATATTTTCCCCCTATGATACACCTGGTAAGTACGTATTGAAATAGATTGACATAAACAACCAACGTAGTCTTGCAAAGTAATATATAATGACGCAAACACTGGACTATGTGAATGACATCCAAAGCTATCTTTTCTATGTGAGAGTAATTAATTTTAGGACCGAGTAAAGTTCGACTAAGATAGTAGATGACGTGCTCATGGAGCTCATCATCCTCCTGAACTAGAACCATACCAATCGTGTCCTTAGACAAGGGGATATAAAACAAGTAATCTCTGTTGTAGTCAGGCGGCTTCAACAGAGGGGCCGAAACTAAATATTTCTTCAAAGCATTGAAGGACTCTTGGGCTCGCTCATCCCAGATAAAAGGGGCATTCTTCTTCAAAATATGCATGAAACCCTTAGTGATAGTGTCATAGTTCACTATAAACCGACGAAGAAAGTTAGCTTTCCCCTGTAAACCCTGAAGTTGTCTAATCATATGTGGGGGAGGAAAACGAAGTATTGCCTCAACCTTAAGTGGATCTACCATGATTTCAGTCTCAAAAACTAGAAAACCTAAAAGACGACCAGACTTAACACAAAAGATGAACTTGTGAGGGTTTAACCAAATTCTATAATAATGACAACTTTCAAAAACAAGGCGAAGGCTTATAACACGATCCACTCTCTTGCGAGAGTGAGGAGCAATAATGTCAAGGTAAGCTTCGAATATGTGCTTAATATCGTGAAAAGTGAAAGTCATTGAACGTTGAACGGTTGCTCCGATGTTTTTAAGGCTGAAAGGCATTTTCTTGTATGAAAAAGTACCCCAAGGACAAATAAATGTCATCTTGTGTTGATCCTCAGGTTTGATTTGAATCTGATTATACCCTAAAAATTTGTCCATAAAAGAAAATACTTCGCTTCCCGCACACTCGTCGAGAATCTGATCAATGAAATGTGTGGGAAAGTTGTCTTTAAGATAGGCCTTGTTCAGGTCGTGAAAATCCATACATACACGGATGGTTTCTTGCTTATTATCTACAGGAACAGGGTTGGATACCCATTTGTTCAAGGGAATCGGGTAGATGAAGCCAACATTAAGTAGCTTCTCTACCTATGCCTTAATAGTAAGGTCCTTTTGAGGGTTGACAACTCTAAGACATTGTTGAACAGGTTCAGCCTCTAGATAAGTTTTAATCTCATGTTTGACAATACGAGGGTCAATCCATGACATATCTTCATAGGACCAAGCAAATACATCCCAGAATTCCTTGAAGAGTTGGATGTAGATCAAGATTTCTTCTGGTGAACAATCTACACCGATATTTACATTTTCAACCTTGCCAGGGGTATGAGAGATATCGATCGTGACGGTAGGAGAAATGCTCGACATATTTCCTTCAAAATAAATGTTGTTTGTATCAAATGGAACTACGACGTGACCAAATATCTCACTCAAAGTAGATCAAAAGTCGTATTTCTCGATTATTTCAAGATCTGGGAGAAAATAAGAGCAGTGATGCATATCATCCCAAGGTTTGTCGGAACCATTCATGACTTTGATGATGGATTCATCCGAAGGAAAATTCCCATCGAGGCAATCATGTGAACAAGACAACAAAGTGGCCTACATAGGCCTAGACATGAGATCCTCCTCATCTATCGGCGAGGGAACAGGATTAGGATCGGCGAAAGAGTTGAGAACAACTTGATACACAATCTGTGTTGTCAATAGTGGCATGGCCATCCTAGCATGTGATTGACCTTCACAAGTTGAATTCATGGAAGGTAGGGTCCACGAGTTACTAAAATAAGAATTGAGGAAAGGAATGGACCTTCCTGTCAAGATAGGCCTATTCGACATGGCATAAACATGATGGCTCGGTGCCAAGAAGTCGAAAGTACCCATAAGGGAAGAATACATTCTGACACTGATATTCTCAGTTGTCAGCTAAGAATTATCAATCACAGGGATCGATGGTCCAAGATATGCATTAGGACTAGAGCACGCAAAGGATAAATGATTGATAGTCACGATATTCCCTTCATGAGGAAAAAAAGAGTACGAAATATGGACGACACGATGACGGTCATAGGATAAGTCCAATTGTGACCTGGTAACAGGTTATAATCAAGAGGTGCATCAAATACCTCTACTTCCACCTCTACCATCTTCCCACCTAACTGGACCAGAAAGGCAGGGTGAATACCATGAGGGCAGAAGGAATGATTGTCGAAAGAAGTCAACATGTTCGATGACTTGGAAAGAGTCAGAGAACTGAGAGCTTTCCAACAGACCAAGGACATCACACACGTAGCAGTGCCTTCATCAAAAACCACACGTTTGATGGTATACTTTGAGTACTCCATGTGGATTTGGAAATCCACATGGTAAGGCAAGAGAGGTGTAACATTTGTGATGTCAAACTTGATAACTTTTGATCCAGTCAGTTATAGAGCTCCTAAGGCAGAGAGTAAGGCATTCCTTTGTGAAAGACACATCTAGAGTACCTCCAGAGCCAACATCGCACAAGGGGTTTGACCAAGGTCCTCAATAATAGAGTAGTTATAGGCGGCTCTAGCATTTGGATTATGGGTAGAGCACTTAATTACTCCTTTCAGAATATGATGCGGTGGCTCTGGTTTCTCAATCTATAAAGTCGTCTCCAAGGGAGGAGGAGGAGGAGGAGATTCTAGAACAGGAATAGTTTGTTTAGAAACATATTCTTGAGATCGAGTGGCTACATCTATTTCCGCATCAACCATATTGATACATAAACGGTTGCCATCTTGTGACTATTGGTTTTGACCTCCACCAACCACATTTTCGGTGTGTGAGGAGCTCAAGGCTAAGTGCTTATTATGTGGGAATGGATTTGTTAGCACATCGGATGATTCAGCTAATAGCCTCACAACTTCTGCAAGTTTGGGGCACAAATGGGTAAGGTGATTGTATGTACAAAACTTATAGGGAAACTTCACTTTACGTCTTTCTCATTTTCCCTCTCTATCATTACTACCTGTCTTCTTCTTATTATTGTCCTTGGTTTTATTACCATTTTTCCCACCCTTATGGTTATTACATCCTTTCTTCTTATTCCCTCTTGTTTGTTGGTTACCATTCGGGTTGGCCGACGATTTCACGGAGTGTACATCAGCTAACTGAGTGGGGTTGGAAGACATAGATGAAGCTGGCCCTCCTGCAGACTAGCTTAGAGACAACTCTTTCAAATGGTTTGTCACAGAGTCTATGAACTTTACATTGGCGACACCTACAATTCCATCAGCATGAGGTCTGGTCTTTTGCCTAAGGTCATAAGTATACCGTGGTGCATCAGGAAGAAGGTGGTATAACATCCTAGACTAATGGGCCCTAAATATCTCTTCTTCCTCAGTGGTATAACATA
>JASDQU010323586.1:0-12896 GCA_032191745.1 Picea mariana
TTTTCCCCACACTCTATGCGATCTTAGCAAATTAGAAACATAGAAAAAATGTTTTCTTGTCTATGTATGCTCGTTGTCGTGCACTCTGTGCAATCTTGAAAAATCATAAACAAAAAGAAAACTTGCATTTTCTAGGTAAGCTAATCGAGATCTAACTCATTTGTTGCTATTGGAAAGTGGATTTTTTTTTTGTGTGTGAACATATGAAAATAAGTTTTTTTGAACACACGGCTTGAGGTCAATCTCCAACAACAACACCCCCATCCTCTTCCTTTAAGATTATAATGTGTTTTGCACTAGCTCACTTGGTTAAAAATTATTTTATTTAGTAAGAGGTCTTGAGTTCAAGTTTCTTTTTTTGTTACTTTTTGAAAAACTTCATGCATTCATTGTAAATTGCATTTCACTTAAATTATAAAAGTGAATCATTATTAAATAACTTTAATATTTTCTTTTAAGTTTTTTTTTGCATGCAACTTTAATTTATAAAGTAACTTCATCTTAATTCATCTCAACCTAGAACCCAGCTAAAAATCTTGAAAAAAAATAACTTTATTAATCAAAAACACAGTTAGATTATTAACCAAATAAATCAACGGAAGCATAAAAAATTGAAACCATACAAATTGCACAATATGTCTGGGTAAAAACCCCTGGAAAAAATGCCAAAGGAAAAACCAGATCTGAGTTGATTTTATTAAATAAAATCCTGGGCTCCCATCTTGGAATAATGGCCCATCAAAGGAACAAAATGCAACAAATATCCTAGCCCACCTGATTTTTATCTCCCTTGCTGCCCCTTTGCACCTTTCCTCAACCCTTCCCACTCACACTAGGATGAAATTCTCTTCACCCAATCAATGAGATCTCATCACTCTGTGTGTGTCTCATCCTCTCACTTAGGCTGCCTTTTGTTATGTTAAGTTAAACCTAAATCCTAGATCTCTATAGATATCAATGGATGATATTTATATCTCCCCTTCACTTTAGATCTAACAACTAGGATTTAATCAATTTACTTAAGTTACTAATGCCAAATACTTATGCATTTAACTTGATTAAATCACATTAGTCATAAAAGGTCATTCACTTTAATTATTAACTCATAAAGTGAACTTCCTAAGGTTCAGAGAGACATTACGAACGACTTCCACATGCTAGACATCAAGACAATGTGGAAGTACTTGTCTAATGCTACTAAAACATCAACACTCCCTCTTAGCGAGGAAGGTACTTCTACCACCTGGAAGTGGCTCTGTCTTCACTATCATATATGCTACCATGGCTGCTCTCCAGTCCAACTGATTGGATGATCCATATGAAACAAAGTTATCCTTTCCATCTCGCTCAAACCCATCTTCGAAGACTTCCCTCTGATCATGCTCCTAGAGTCCTCCTACTCCTAAGCATCCTGCATGGTCATCTCATACCATGACTTCTTCTTGGCAGACTTGGAAGTGTGCTCCTTCCCACTTAAACCTGAAGGTTGACTCCCTCTAAGATTCTCAATCTTCGGAGCTACCTGCTCCTTGTCCTCTATCACTCTACTGCTTGTCATAGCCCACATAACAAATCAACAACAACAAATAAATTTAGTTGTTTGGATCCCTACCTGGGAACATTTATCAACCAAAATAGCAGGTCACCAAGGTTCATAGTCTGCTATGGTAGAAACACAGGGGATAGGTGCCCAATGTCACCACAACACCTATCCTTCCATGTTCAAGCCAAACTCCCACATTAAGAGGCTTTGGGAGACTTCCCACAAAATATCACTTCACCTCCAAGGATCTTGAGACCAGTGCCTAAACATAAAACACTAGGTGAAGGTAGGATTTAATTGTTTAAAAGATCTTTCTAAACTAATAAATAATGCAGAAAATCAAGTAACAACCAACAAGCTAACTTAGCCCAATCCACCAAAATGTTGGCTAAATAATGTGCAAGAAAATGGGTGAATGTCCTTATTGTGTACCTTTCAAGAAGTGGATGGAAATGAGATATCTCTTTGCTTTATTGTTATAACAGACCTGGAAAAATAGAGAAAACACATAAAACCAACAAGAAAATGGTCTTTTGAGGCCTCCCACAAGTGTGTAATCACACTAGATCAATAGATTTGTGGGTAGAAAGGATAGGGAAGACAAGTATGAAAGAATACTATGCCCTAGAGCCTTTAGATCTGTAGTAGAAATAGTTTCTAGCTAGCTAGATAGAAATTATCTCTGCATATTTGGGGTTCAAATCCCCTTGAGGTCAAAACTCAAACTTGCTACAACCAAGAGAAATGCTTGCTAGGATATAGTTTTCTTCTATATTAACCAAAAAATAAAGACAAAACTTATAAATCAGATATGGAAAAGTTATGGAAGGGTTTGGGAGGTAAATACTTACAATATATGCCCCTTCTCATGCAAAAATGGGTGTAGATCTGAAGATGTTTTTTGTTGTAATAACACAGATCTATACATTATTCTTCAAGAAAACCCTCGTGAAATATATTCAATAAAGCATAAAATGCAAGGGTAAACTTATATTGGGGTAGGGAAATTCCCAAGAAGAAAAAAACCCAAGATCTACTAGCTTATAAGGTATAAAAATGAAGAACTAAGGTAGGGTATGTTTTTTTGTATTTTTTTTAAAATAAAAGATGATTTAAAATTTTGAAAGTAATTGGTTGTGTTATCACTCCAGGAAACTCTCCTAGGCTGTAAGTCGGAGATGCCTGGTAACTAACTCTTTTTGGGAAATATTTTCTCAATATTTGATGTGGTTTTTGGATCAAGATGAATATCTAGGGACTGGACTGTGTTTTCAAGATTGTCTAGAAATATAAAATCTCACAAGGCCTTCTAATCATGCAGTCAGATAAGGTTTGATTAAATGGAGGAGAAAATAGCTATTGAACCAGACTATACTCATATAAAACAAGCAAAATGGGTTTAATAACCAAGGAAATAACTTATGATTATCAACTAAATCGATCAATTGTGAGATGACAGTCACATACAGATTGAATGAGCATCAACAAAGAACATTCACTCATAATATATCAGAGAACAGAAAAGAGAAGTCTGACAACACAACTAAAGGAAGCTTGAAATTTTTCATATAATAAGAATAAGTCTTTCTTACAGTAGCAGCATGTAGAACCCAAAATCGAACCCTTGGTTCATCTTCTATCCTAAGATTTATAGCATTACAAAGTAGTTCTAAGATCCTGAAAACAAGGATCAAATATACTAAACATAGTAACTCAAAATTCTGTTTGCAAAAAAAGTGCGATGCTTCCCCAAAATGAGGCCAATCCCAGATTTCTCTTTGTTGATTGTTGGTGTAGTGTAGAACAACCTCCCAAGGCTAGATGATGACTTTCAAATAGAGACTAAGTCGAATTTGTTGATGTGGCCAAGTGCCCTGCTTTTCTGTCTTAATTAAAGATGTCCATAGACCTTTAAAATAACTCTTTTCTCCATGAGTTGTCAAAAATAGCTGCTGGAATAGACTTGATAATTCATCAGTCATTCATTCGAAAAGATCTTAAATCTTTTTATATCAAAAAAACTTGATCTGTGTAAAAATTCGTTCAATTCTGGACACACAGGCTTTCGGTGGTTGTTTGAAAAAGTTTCTGGGCGAGTTATCCACCGAAAGCACCTCTTTTCAGTGGTTAATGAGCACATCGTAGGCTCGCCTAAACCACCGAAAGTTAAACTTTGAAGAGTTTCAAAATTGCAAAAATGTTCATCTTGAATCCTCTTTTAATACTCAAACTTTCTTAGATGCTGCAGTCCTGGTTCGTGCAGACCTATGAACTTTTGCTGACTGTGTAGGGGGTTCTGGTACATCCATTATAGTTGTGGCTAAATTAGCCAAAGTGTCCAACCCAGTTTGTTTCTCTTCAGGTGATTCAAACTCCTTAAGCTTGAGCCTCAAAATCCTGAGCTGCCTGTATAATTTCATATTTTTTCTGATCAATTCTCTGTTTCTATCTTTGATTTTATCATGTTTTTCTTTAAGAGTTTGATTCATTTTGAATAGTTCAGCATTTCTCTCAGTGAGGTCCGTGTTTGATTTTTTGATTACCCTCTCCAGGACTTCCATCTCATAAATCTCTCGTAGGAGCTTGTTGATTTTCTTTGTCTTACCTTTCTTAGGCCTGCTTGAGGAGGCTTATGGGTCTCTGGAAAACTAGATGAAGGTAGACTTGAATGAAAATATGCATCCTGTTTGATCTGCAAGTTATCCTATTTCTTTGCCACCCCCTGCTCTGATTCAGAGTCACTATAAGGTAGATTGAGAAGGTTTTTTCCTATGACAGGGTTTTTATCTTCAAACTGTAATTCCCTCTTGATTCCTCCCTTCTTGCTAGGGGATGATTTTATAGAATCTCTGGGCATTGAGATTCCTTTCCTCCTCCTGTGATTACTCTTAGGAGTAGGAGCTTTTCTGCCTCTAGCCTTCTTAGCTTCTGTCTCTGGAGGTCTTTCTGTCGGAAACTCATTCCAAAACAAGAAGAAACCCCACTCAATTTGTTTCCTCTGCAGAGCTTCTTTCACAAGGAGGGTAATCAGCCCCTGATGTGATAATCTGCTTATAACTTTAGCAGGCTGGGCTTTCACCTGTCTTGCCATCTTAGTCATGGTTTTATGAAAGAAGTAAGGCATGTTTATGTGTTCTCTACCTGTGAAATGGTTCAGCAGTTTAAAATGGTAATACATTACCCTATTGTAGCGCCCCTCACAGGTGATATACACCAAAATCGCCCTCAGTAGGGACTGCCACTTTGATTCCAGATAGGACATGGGAATATCCTTCTTCCAAGTCAAAGCTTTATGCACTGGTAACAAATACGACCTGAATTCAACATTTGAAGGTGAGGAGGTTTTAAACCAACAATCCCCCGTTCTGGATAACCCTGTGTATTAGACAATAGCTGCTTCATCTATAATAAATTCCTCCCTGCCTATTTTAGCAATCCTTCCATCATAGGAGAGGGAAAATGCTTCAGCCACTTGTTGGTGAAAGGTTGTCAATTTTTCACAGTAAGTGAAAAATCCGGCCTGTTTAAAACACTCTGCGACCTATGGATGAGTTTCAAAATACCACATGCCATCCACTTCGGATCTCAAAGAAGGACTTGCTTTTGACATGACTTGATGCCAACTGTACCTGATACTGTGGGGATCAAAGTGTTTGGGAGGAAAAGGCTCTGGGAACTAGGAATACAGTCGATACCACTTATGAAAAACCAGTGAAATCAGGTGAAAAAGCATAGGATTAATGAATTCAATAAAACACTGACCTACTCTCAGATGACAATCTAGCTGAGGAATGCCGAAACTTCAGATTTTCGGGGGGCAATTGAATTTCTGAAACTTTGAAAGAGAATAGTTTTCGATCCTACCTGATAACCCGACCAGGTTTCTTTGACTCAGGATGCTTGTTGAACTCGGAGACCCTTTGAAAATCGCCAGAGAACACGGGATCAAGATTTTGAAAATACGATTTGCTGATAAAATCGCGATCTTGTGGTTGTCTTCAACGATCTTCAGGATTCATTATAACTCATCGAGTTTTCAGATGAAGGAATGACCTAGAAATGATGGCTGGCGTACTTGCCACTGAAATGGAGGGAGCTCCGTGCAATCATACCTGCCAATAACCGCTCTGCGTGGATTTGAAATGATCAATGCAATAGACAAGACACAGGTGATTCGAACCTTTCGGATGGACGCCACGAATGTGCATCATCTCCCGCAATGCGAGCTTTCGATGGTTGTATTTCTAATCATTGCACCGATTTTTGACATCTGTCTCGTGCGAAAGCATGAGCTTTCATTTTTCCCGTTCAAACACTTTCGATGGTTACTTGCCTTCTGCTTCGACCCCTTATCTGTCGAAAATGAGAACTTTCGGTGGTTAATGAGCACAATGGAGGCTCGCCTAAACCACCGAAACCTGATATTTTGCCATTTTCTTGACCGAACCAGAATCAACATTTCTTTTGAGATTATTTTGGAAATACAGACTCTCTAACCTATTTATAGAAATTTAAAAACAATAAAATTTAGAACCCAACCTATCATCTAAAATCAAATAAAATCCACTGATTTATTTGAGGAGTTAACACTGGCTCCTATTGGGGATGAACACCTCCCTGTGAGGTTTCAAGAACCATAGAATCAATGCCTTTCCTGGAAAAGAACCTACAAACTAAACTATATGCTAGTGTTTCCATTGGGCATGGAGTTATTGAAAAATAAAAACTAAAACTATCATTACAATGTCTAGGCTCTACAGCCTTAGACAAAATAAAGTTTTAGAAATCGCCCGTTTACCGGGCCACTGAACACTTCCTCACCCTCCATATTCTACAGAATGAAAGTGTTATTGTTTTGAACCTGAGTAATCATAAAAGGGCCTGTCCACAAGGAATCGAACTTGCCATGCTTGCCTTTCTCCTGTCGAAGAGCATCCCACTTTAGAACCCAGTCACTGATCTGAAAACTGTCCACCTTCGCCTTTCTGTCAAACGTCTTTTTGATCTGCATCTGATGTGCTTCTGATCTGTCCACTAACTGTTCGTGAGCTTGCTGCAGTTCCACCAAATCCAGCATCCTTCTTACCATGTCATTTTGCTCAGTCTTCTCTTTCTGAAAGAACTTAGCCACAGGCAACACTAACTGAACAGGAAATATAGCATCAGTCCCATAAACCAACTTGAATGGGGAAGTTCCTATAGATTTTTTAATAGTTACTTTGTCTGCCCACAGAGAAAATTTCAATTTGGAATCCCAATTCTTTTTATTCTCTTCTAACAGTTTTCTTATGATTTTGATCAAGCTCTTATTTGACGATTCAGCCAAACCATTACCTTGAGGATAGTAAGGAGTAGAGTGTACAAGCTGGATGCCCATTGACTCGCACATGTCTACCAATGCTTCTGCTTTAAACACTGCTGCATTATCTGCCACCAACCTCTTGGGACATCCAAATCTGCTCAGAATATTTTCATAGAGGAACTTCATGACTACCTGGTGTGTAGCATTCCGAGTGGGGATCGCCTCTATCCACTTTGTGAAGTAATCGGTGGCTACCAAAATCCACTTGTGCTGACCACTGGATGAAGTATTTATTTCACCGATAAAATCTAAACCCCACTACTGGAAAGGGCCATTTACCACAATAGGCCTCAGGGGTAAAGATTTCAGCTGTTGCTTACCGGTAAGTCTTTGGCATTTGTCACAAGATTTGACGAATGCACACACATCTGTGAAAAGGAAAGGCCAATAATATCCTGCCCTCAGGATCTTATGGGCAGTAGTCTTCCAGTAATGATGACCACCACAAACGGCTGAATGAAACTGATGGGTCACTTTGACAAACTCTTCTTTATCTAAACACCTGAGAAGCAGACCAGCAGGGTCCCTCCAATATAACAGATTGTTAAAAATGCAGAATTTGATAGCTCTGAGCTTGAGAGCTCGAGCTTGAGTCAAACTGAGTTTAGGAGGAACTTCAAGCTTTTGCAGAAAATGTATGATGCCAAAATACCATTCACAGGAGGACAAGTGCTCTACCACTTGCTGACCGTCATGCTGCCCTTCCGCTGCCAACTCTGTCTGTGAATTTTCTGAAATTTCTGCTATAAAATTAATATCCAACAGCTTATGGTTTTCCTCCGCTAAGAGCTTGGCAAGGCCCTGGCGTTTTACCAGTTTGGTGGGCTTCACTTCAATATTGAACTCAATCATCTTTGCAATCCATCTCGCCCTTTTTCCATCAATATCCCGCTGAGTCAAAACATCTTTTACAGAAGACGAAGGAACATATGTGATGACCTTTGAATGAAGGATATAAATTCTGAATGATTTTAAAGCTTTTATAAGAGCATAAGCTTGTTTCTCGATAGGGTCATACCTTAGTTCAACATCCCTGAGTGTCTTGCTGAATAATGCCATGGGATGATCAAAATTTTCCTCGTCTTTTTGAAGCAGGACTGTTGCCACTGTGTCATAGGAAGCAAAGGAAAAGACATAGAAAGTCTTACTGTAATCTGGGCTGATCAGAATCGGAGACTCTATGATTTCTTGCTTGATATCCTGAAAAGATTTTCTCGCACTGTCTATCCATTTTATCTCAACCCCCTTTTTCAGCATGCATGTTATGTGTTTGACTAATTCAGCAAAATTGGGCACAAACCTTCTGACGAAATTTATCTTACCGAGCAGTGACTGAATGTCCTTCTTTGACCTCGACAAGGACAACTTTTGAATTGCCTCCACTCATTCTGGATCAATCATTACACCTTCGGCTGAGACAATGTGACCCAAGAGCTTACCCTTTCTTAGAGCAAACTGGGATTTCTTGGGATTCAATGAGATCCCGAACTGTCTACATTTTAAGAATACTCTTTTCAGATGTTTCAGATGCTCCTCATGGCTGCTGGAATATACTGTAATGTCATCAAGGTATATGAGGACGAACTTGTCTTTTTCTCCCACAAATGCTATATCCATGGCCCTTTGGAATGTGGCCCCGACATTCATTAATCCAAAGGGCATCTTGGAGTGCATAAAGGTACCCCAAGGAGTGGTGAATGCAGTCTTCTCCTGGTTGTCAGGGTGGACAAAAATATGATTGTAACCGGAAAAGCCATCAAGAAAAGACATGAACTTTGCCCCTGAAATCCTCTGTAACAAGTGTTCCATCTTAGGAAGAGGATAGTTGTCCTTCTTAGAGCATTTGTTCAAGTTTCTGAAATCTACACATAGTCTGACCTCACCATTCTTCTTCCTTACGATCACCAGATTGGCAATCCATTTGGAATATCTCAAGGGAACTATGATCTTGGCATCTAGGAGTTTTTTAATTTCTCTCTCAATCACTGGCAGCAGAAGAGGACTAATAGGCCTGAGTTTTTGCTTGAAAGGAATAGTGTCTTTTTCAAGAGGTATCTTATGCTGAATAATATCGGGATCATAAGTCTTTAAATCACTATATTTCCAAACAAACACATCGGAAAATTCCTTCAAAACACTACAGTATTTTGAATTCTCATCAGCAGTCAATTCAGAAGACAAATTAATAAACTTGGGCTGGCTTTTACCTCCTATGTTATGCTCTTGAACAGCTGGATCTTTCTCCTTTTTGTCTGGCTGGTAAGGGACATCATTCTGATCAAACAACCTTTCCAGGGGTACCAAACCTCAGGGTATGTAATTGTTTGGTAACTGAATAATGTCATGCTGGCCCAACTTCTTCTTTAGCTCAGGTTCCTGTGATTCTTCTTCATTAAGATTCTGCTGATCAATGTGCAAATAAGAAAACTCATCTACCACTTGGAGAAATCTGTTGAGTTCATCATCATCTTCAAAGACTTTCCAATATTTGACATTATCAGGTAAGGAGGGTCGATATTTTACTTGAATCTCATAGCTGAGCTTAGGGGGCATGGGAGGAATGAATGTGCTGGCTGAAACAACAAGAGAATCGGCAAGATGATTCATATCCCTTGGTATGTATGAAATTTCAAAAATAGAAAAAGAATCATGCAGCTTCCATACCTCGTCTCTGTAAGCTTTTAATCTGACATGCTTAGCTTGAAAGGTGTTGTTTACCTTCTGTACGATGAGGTCTGCATCTCCCAATACTTTCAAACCTTTTATCCCCATCTCTTTGGCTGAATTTAATCTCAGCAACAGAGCCTCATACTCTGCTATGTTGTTAGTGGTTCTGAAGTCGAGCTTGAAAGACAAAGATATGGTCTCCTTTGAAGGAGAGATCAGAACTACTCCGGCGCCTGCTGAGTCTTTAGTGCTAGCCCCATCGAAGTACATAGTCCAGACTGCAATGTTTTCACTTTCAGCCTGCTGTTCAATAGGCATCACTAGCTGCATAGGAGTTGATTGACCATCATCAATCTGAAGGATGCATGAACCAAAATCCGTATCCACAGCATAGATAGGATGATTGACAGAATTCTTTCCATCACTAATGATATAAGCAAGCTGGTTTTCCCTATAAAGTCTTTTCATTTCCCCTCCAAACACTAGAATCGTAGCATAGGACAGATCCATCTGCAATGTACCTCCTAATCTTTTTCCCCATGAACGAGACAAAAGCAGCCCAAACTTAGGTGGAATATCAGCAACTACCACGTCCATAACCATACTCCTCATTGGTAATTGAGCAAGGTTAATAACCATATCTTTGATGAAGTTGAGACATCTGACCTTTCTAGAATCAAAGGAGAACGGATCTTGATATGGTTTGGTGACTTCGAGACCAAGCTCATCCATCACCGCCTTTGGCATAAGGTTATGTGATGCCCCAGAATCAAGTAAACAATTGTGAAGGATTTTGTCGTGGACATTTAAAGATATGTAAAGTGGTGGACAAGAATCGTCACGGTCTTCTATCATGGGCCCTATGGTCACTTTAGGCTTATCATCTTGTAGGTTAACGAAATCATCTGATGGAGAGGGCTTAGGTTCAAGAGACTTTAAGATGGCTACTTTAAAGGCTTCATTCTTCATGAGTTCAGTTAAAGGCATGGGTATCTTAACCTTTTGAATTTCTGATTCAATATTGAAAGAGAAAGATGATCTGTCTGAAACCTTTACCTCATTGGATGGATCTTTGAGGCTGACTTGTTCCTTGACTGGGGGCTGAACTTGTTTCTTCAATTGTTTTGCTGGAAGGTGGGTCTGTTTTTCAAGAGCGGGAGGTTGCTTGGCAGTAACCTCTTTACTCTTCACAGGGGCAGAATCTTCCTTGTTCTCCACAGGAGCAGTAGTGGGTGTTTTTGGAATAGCATTCTTCTTGGACCTTAAATTGTAACCTTTTTAATCATCTGTCAAGTAGACATCCCCTTCAACACTTGCTTCCTGAATTTGCTGATCCATCAGGGCCTCTTCATAGTCTACCTGTGTTAGAAATGAAGACTCATTCTCATCACCAAAACAGTTTATCTCATCGGCATCCTCAATTTCATCGGGAGATGGATGTTGCTCTTCATCTAATACTACATTTTGAAGAGGTGGTCTGATCCTCTGCTCATCAACATGGTTTCTGTCTCTTTGAAGAATCTGAACTTGTGGGTTATTCCTTCTATAAGGAAAAGCATTTGGATTTCTCGGAGCGAAAGTATTTGGCTCTTTAGCCCTTGCTGGTTGCTGATTTTGGACTTTCAATTTCAACATTTCGGATGTGAGACTCTCCAGCATTTTAGCCATATTTTCCATTTTACTATTAGAAGAAGAGGAGGGCTCAACAACGGAATTCTTCTTCTCAGCCCTTCCTTTAAGCTTCTGTGATGCTGTAATGTTAGACTCAACCTCGAGAGAAGCATCTTGCATTAAAGCAAGTGTGGCTGATCGTATTTCTCTAAGGATAAGACAAAACTCTGAATCAAAGGCTGCTGAGAATGTGATTTTTTCCGATGCATCACTTGGTTTAATCTCTACAGGGATCTTACCAAACATTTTATTGAATCTCTTGATAAAGTCCGAGACCGATTCTCCATCTCCTCTCTTCAAATTTCCAAACTCAAAAATGTAGTATAACAGATCTCTTCTTTCTCCCCAATGCTTCAAGAATACTTCATCTAATTGTTCAATGCCAGTGATTGAATTTGATGGTAGCTCTTTGAACCACTTTCGGGCTTGGCCATCCAAACTCTGAACAAAAAATCTAGTCCACACATCCTCTTCTGAAATATTAATGTTTTCTGCATAAGCATAAAAAGATTCAATGTGTTCTTCAGTAGTATACTCCCCTGCTTCCGTAAACTTTGGCATGTATTTCGGATAGTCACCGGTCGGCATGGCAGACAACGGATTTGGCAATACAAGTGGGGCATATCTGTTTGCCAAGATCTGTTCCATTCTGGTCAAAGGAGCAGCCATGATAGTCTTGGTGATTGATACAGACAAGGAACTTGTAGGAGATGATGGAGGAGATGAGGAAATTGTAGGAGATGATGGGGGAGATGAGTTTCCTAAGTTAGAAATGAATGGTTGTCTTACTTCACCCTGAGCAGAAGTTTCAGAAGTATGTGGAAAATAAGAGGCTTTATAAAACTGGCTGAGCAACAAAGCTATATTTTCTTCACCCTTAGAGGACAGATCATGGAGAATTTCTTCAAGGACAGGCAGATTAGTGTAAGTGTGTAAAACACCTTTCAAAGATTTGATAGGTGATGAATCAAAAGAAGATGAAGAGGAATTTTCTTTCTGTTGGGAATATTCAGTATTCAGTTCTTTTGGATGGGATGAAATGTCAATCTCAGGAACAAAATCAGTAATATTAGAAGAAAATGAAGGTTCTTCTACCTTAGAAACTTGAGATGAATTTTTAATTTCCTGGGAATTTTGAGTTTCAGCAGGGGATTCAACCAAAGACTTTTTAGATATGGAAGGATGAGTATCAGCTTGAATACCTGAATCAATTGCGCTTGCAGATCCGGAAGCCTGTCTTTATAAAGCTTTGCCCTTGTTGATGATCTTCTCTAGATCAGGAACTGATGTTGTCAATGGGCCTTCTGGGTTCGCCCTGGTGTGAGCTCTTTTAGGAGCCACTTCGTTTCAATGGAGTCGCCAGATAGAAAATGTACAACCTGATATTGTCTACTTCTTGTCTATCATCAAGAACTAGATCTATGTCGTCTCCCAGAGAAGCCGAGCTTCGATCTCCTCTCCCCGGCAACGGCGCCAATTTATTATCACTCCAGGAAACTCTCCTAGGCTGTAAGTCGGAGATGCCTGGTAACTAACTCTTTTTGGGAAATATTTTCTCAATATTTGATGTGGTTTTTGGATCAAGATGAATATCTAGGGACTGGACTGTGTTTTCAAGACTGTCTAGAAATATAAAATCTCACAAGGCCTTCT
>JASDQU010323590.1:0-13116 GCA_032191745.1 Picea mariana
TATGGTAGAGGACCGATAAGATTTTTCCAGAGTCAAGGAAAATATACAGTTGAGATATTGAAGAGATTCGGGATGATGGACTGCAAATCCATGCCTACACCGATGATGATGAATTTGAAGAAGATGAACGAGGCTTCTTCTGAGTCAGCCAAGACAGAGACAGCGAAGCATGTGCTGAGATATTTACGTAGCACAATTGAGTATGGGTTGAGATATGCCTCCAGTGTAGACAGGAGGCTGCAGGGATATGTCAATGCAGATTGGGCAGGGAGCGTAGTGGATCGAAAGAGCACATCCACTTGTTGTTTTACCTTGGGGTCTGCCATGGTTTCCTGATGCAACATGAAACAAAGCCCTGTGGCCTTGAGAACCACAGAAGCAGAGTATATAGCATTGAGTGTGGCAGTCCGCGAAGCAGTGTGGCTTCGCAAGCTTCTGACAAATTTATTTGATCATGAGATGGATCCTATTATTATTCATTGTGATAACTAGAGCTGTGTGAAGGTCTCTGAGAACCCTGTGTTTCATGATAGATTGAAACACGTTGAGATAAAATATCATTATATCAGAGACATGGTGTAGAGGAAAGCAGTACACGTGCAATACATTCCTACACATGAGCAGATTGCAGATATCTTCACCAAACCACTTGCCAAGACGAAGTTCAAGTACTTCCGTGAGAGACTGGCTTGGTGAAGAATACCTTCCTAGCTGAGAGGGACTGTTGATGATTATTGCCAAGACAAAGTTCGAGTACTTCCGTGAGAGACTTGGCCTGGTGGAGAATACCTCCGTAGCTGAGAGGGAGTGTTGATGACTACAACCAAGACAAAGTTCGAGTACTTTCGTGAGAGACTTGGCCTGGTGGAGAATGCCTCCTTAGCTGAGAGGGAGTGTTGATGATTACAACTGCGTGAGACTTCCTCCAGGACACAGACTGAGTGAGTCGACCTGAGAGAGAGCCCATGAGTTGGGTGTGCCCATGAGATGGGTGTGTGGTTCCTTTGTGAGACAGAGATGGAACGTTGTGCCCCTGTGTGTGGTGAGGAAGCCCATGAGCTAGATGTGTGGTTCCTCTCTAAGACGAAGATGGAATGTTGTGTGCCCTTGTGGGGTGAGGAAGCCCATGAGCTGGGTGTGTGGTTCCTCTCTGAGACGGAGATGGAATGTTGTGTGCCCCTGTGGGGTGAGGAAGCCCATGAGTTGGGTGTGTCGTTCTCACTGAGACGGAGATGAAACGATGTACTGGTCTCCTCTGTGCAGATAGTCGATATGATGTGATGCTCCAGATGATTCTCCTGTGAGATGTAGTGAGAAAGTGATTTGCCGAGTTAGATGTGCCTGTGGCTAAGCACAGGTGAACGTGATCCTAGTGGCTGAGCACTAGTGATTGTGATTCTCTTGTGAGACACAGTGAGAAAGCGATATGCTGAGTTGGACGTGCCTGTGGCTGAGCACAGGTGAACGTGATCCTAGTGGCTGAGCACTAGTGAGTGCGATTCTCCTGTGAGATGCAGTGAGATAGAGATGTGGACATCCCTGTGGCTGAGCACTAGTGGGTGTATGAGATTCCTTGCTATATTGTCCAAGAGTCAGACTTACCTGTAACCCTATTTGTGATGTAAAGGGTACAGGTCGGCCCCACCATAAAGTAAAAGATAATTAATGTGGTAATTATTAATTATATTTTGAGTCATTGAGGTCGGCCCTATTGTGCCAATAGACACATCATTTGATGTGATAAGTCTTATATAAATAAAGGTGAATCCCCATTGAGGAAACACACTTATCATTGTGTCATCTCATGATTTCAGAAGTTGAGGTCTGAAATTATGAGAACTTCAACACCCTTTTGTGTGCTAGGTTTGGTGGTGGTTGGGGGATCTTCTCTTGAGAATATAGCAAAGAATTGGCTGTGTTTTCTTCCCTTGTGTAGAAGGGTTTCCCAAGATACTTCTTGTATTCTTGTGCATGGTTATTCTTCTTGTGATCTTGGTTTATTGCAGCCATTGTGTTGCTGCAAAATGGTTATGGTTCAGTTTATGCTAAACAGTAAGAAAATTAAAAGGACATGCATCAAACTTAACCATCCTCTTGTGCCCCATCCTCTTGTGCCACAACTCGCACAAGTTGTATGTGTTATGAACTAGGGCTTGAACAAGTTCACCCTGTCACCTGTATAAATTTCCTTACCTAACCCCAATCACATGAGCTGTAGCTGGGCTAGAATCTTTTGGTCTAATGAGGAATTGTTGTTTCTTGAACTCTACTACAAAGCCCTTATCTTCTATAACCGAAACTGAAAGCAAATTCTTCTTGAGACCTGGAACAAACAACACATCGTCAAAGTCTAAATAGTTACCTGACTAGAGTCGAAAAGAAATGGTACTGACTCCTGCTATTGGATACTTGGCATCATCACCAAGCTTGACTTGAACTCCTGAGGCGTGCTCTATTAGACTCGAAAATAGTTCCCGAGCTGATGTCATATGCCTTGATGCTCCACTATCCACATACCATGCATTCTTTCAAACTGTCTTGGAAGAGAGGCAAGATACCATCGAGAAATCCTTTTGGAACCTAGAGGCAAACTCGTTCATCTGAGTTTCAACTGAGGTTGTTACCTGGTGCTACTGCTTCCCTTTACCCTTCTTCTCCGAACATTGAGATGCATAATGGACGTTCTTATGACATATGAAGCACTTGATTTTACTCAAGTCCTTCTTTCCTGGCTGTGAGGATGGCTCCTCACTCTTTCCCTTACCCTTGTTGGGTTCTTTACCTCTAGCCTTCTTTGTTTGACCAATTAGGGCATGGCCACTATCACCTCCATGTCTGCTACCCTTTGACTCTATTTGAGTCTTCTCCTAGATACAATCATCCCACAGTGTTTTCCAGGAGGAAAGGTTTTCCCAAGCACAAACTCYTTGGACAAATGTTTCCCATTGAGGTGAGAACCCATTCAGTGCCTTGTTTACTAGCTATTTTTCTTCAACCTTCTCCCCAAATGCTGCAAGTTGGTCACGAATCTGTGTGACCTTCATTAGGTAACTAGTGACGGTGTTTGATCTGGTCATCTCAACAGATTTGAGTTTTTTGTGCAATATCATCTTCATGTTAATGTTGTCACTTTGGTAAAGGCCAACTAGGGCATCGAACATCTCCTAAACCATCTTCTTCTCAGATATGTGAGGGGGTAGATGATCCTTTATAACATCCATGATCATCCGCTTGGATTTCATTTCCTTTTTCTCGTGAGCTGCCTAATCCCGTGGATCTGTCGACGTAGCAACTACATCCTTGACGATATCCCAGAGTTCATTCTCTTCTAATAGAAGAGTTACTGACTTTCCATGATAGGAAATTTGAGGCACCATCCAATCTGCCCTCAAACTCGAGGCTAGCTGAGGCCATTCTTGATTTGCAAAAAAAACTCCTACTCTTTTGATATTCTGAATCAGAGCAACTTTGATACCATGTAAATTTTCAGGCACTAGGTGACTACTGTCCTATGTTTCTTTATTAAATAACTCAGATCTTGAATTACTTTAATAACAAAATTAAAATTTTGAACATGCAACAATGTTACATATAACTGGAAAATTTAAACAACGAAAGAAAAATAAATTTTCAAGTACAAAAGAATTTATGTCCTTCAAATCAACTTATTATTAATGATCAAAACTTACAAGGACACCTCAAAACTGAGTTTTTTAGCTCGCTGAATGAGAAAACTGCTGAAATAGATCTGAGGAATTGATATACAGTGCTGTCCGTATGACTGTGTGACATATCTGTACGGTTGTACGTATCTGTACGAAACTGTCCATACAATTGTACTTATCTGTACAAAACTGTCAGTACAACTATACAGAATCACTGTTGTGCCTCTATTCTTCAACCTACAATCACTGTAGATTGATCTTCTCACTGCTGCACTGCTTTCTCTCTTCCTCAATCGCTTTTTTCACCTTTGGACAAAATTGTCTTCATGAAGAATGAATGTGTCTTTACTCCCTACCTTGACTTGCCTTTATATTTTAGCTGAAACCCTCATCTACCAAAACCCTAATCTCTCAGTGAGATCAACGGTTGAGATTAGTCTAAATCACTAATGCATTAAAAATGCACTTTACTCAATAGCTAATTAAAAGAATTTCACTTTATAAATAAAGTGAATTACAAAATAGATTTGACTTGGATGACTTCATGCATGTTTGACACAAAACCTGTTTGGAAGTTCTTGTTCGAGCTACAAACATCAACATGAACAACGTACAAAGGAAGCAACACACAAAGAGAAAAGGTAGATACTGCAAAAGAGATGTTAATTTTATTCTAAGAATACGTGGCAAAGGATTTATACATTTTAGATGGCGCGGACGTGGAAATGGCCACAAGGAAAGTTATTGTCTCGCTTGTGGAGATGAAGGCCACAATTCATTTGATTGTCCACAAAGCAACGGTGTAAGGAAGATTGAACCGAGAGCTTGTTAGCATAGGGAGAGGAGTTTGAGGAAGGACATATAATTGCAACAACACTTGAAAGACTAGAGGACCTGATCATGTGTAGAGGTAGGATGGCATTGGAACAACAAATACCAGATGAACAAAAGTAGGTGAGGAATAATATTTTTAAAATGTGATGCAAATCTGGAGGTAAGTGTTATAAAGTCATAATAGATTGTGGTCGTATAATGTCCCCATTTTCGGATTTCCTTATTATGTGGTGAAGGTTACTTCAGGAGTCATCCAGGTGAGAAGGGTGAGACTAGGTCATCAGTGAGCCCACGAGGTTTGGAGGAGCTTTATGGGGCCCAACATAGTTTATTCACTGTTATTCATCATCAGGATCATTTCCGCACAACTTGTTCTTGGTTCTATTGCATTCCGACGATTTCTGTAGAACAAGGTTATTAATGGGCATATTTTAATTAATTACACTAAAGGTACTATTTGGAGCTTATTTCTTGAAGAAATACCTTCGTGTAATAGCTTGTTAGAACTGGGGTGAAAATATCTATAGGATGGGATGATGAAAAACAACCTTTAGTGGCTGGAGAAGTCATAAAGGCAAATTAATCACTTTTTGGAGTAAAAAGGTTCATTAAATTAATAAAGTGATTTTATGAGAAAATATTAAAGATGAATTAAAATTCACTTGAAGGGAAAAAGGTGAAAAGGGATATAAAAGAGAGATAGGGGCTCATATTCTCTCATTATGTTGATTGGTCATTTTACCTATTGGTTTGGAGCTCTTGGAGCCTTTTGAGGGTTTGGTGTAAACCCTAGTTTAGATTGGTTTAGGTGGTGAGAGATCCACCCTAGCTTATCAAACTTGGTTTCAGTGGTGAAAGATTCCACACTAGCCAAGTTAGAGGAAGAATCACCTAGGTTCTTCAGTGGAGCTTACTTCTAGAAGATTTTATTCAAGTTTGCAAAGTTTTGTGGTTCTACATGAGTTAATTMTTCATTTGMAGCTGAGTATGGTTGAAGAAGGGCACACCTTTGGAGAGGAGACACATTGGTAGAGAGAAGGGCGAATTTTTATGTAGGGGCGAATTTTCTTGGAGTAGAAAATCAATTTTCTGCGTTTGAAAGMTGAGTTGTTGAGTGGGAATTCGAGTTTCTTGGTAGGGAGAGACAAGTGCCTCTTGGGGGCCCATTTTATCCTCAGTAGAGGGCTGGATCTTCTCCTATTTGGGTCGATCTCTGTGGCTGGGCATGTCACTGCAGTTCTGGACAGAGTCTTTGGTGCTAAGGGGGTCAAATCACCTTCAAGCAAGTCGAGCATCCTTGGGTTAGCAGAGATCTGATTAGGAGATTTTCCCAGTGTTGACCCCAAAATCTCACCCTTGAGATTTGGATGGTCAAAGGGCCAGTCTATCCTTTCAGGATGACATTCAGAGGTTCTTCTTGATAGCACATGACCATCATTCAGTGGTCTTCCAGGCACATTGATGCTTGTTCTGGTTAGTTAGAGGATGGTTTCTTACAGGAGTTGAGTTCAAAGCTTGTTTCAGTGATTTCCGAGTTATTACAGGATCAATTTTCAGTTCCAGGTTTGAGTATGAGAGATTTGCAGCATTATGGTACACTTCTTGCCCATGAGGATCTTATTGACCCCACATAAGTTATTTGACAACATATTCTTTCTCCTTGTCCAATTCTGCTTCCCATGAGTATAAACTTGATGGTATTTGGACAACTTTGCTTTTTTGGTGATGAGGTGGCACAGGTGATGACGTGGCAGGGTGAGGTGGCGACCCATGTGGGGCCCACACTTTCTAAATCTGGGTCCTTTTCCTTCTAAAGCTGGGCCCACTAAGGCGCCCAAAACTTGCTAAATGAAAACTGGATAAAGCAAATAAGTTTCCCAAAGTCATAAAGCATTCTAAAAGCAAGTCAAAGGTCAAACTAGGCAAGTTGTCTACTTTTTGCTTTTGCTTTTAGCCTTTAGCTTTTATCTTTTTTCTTTCCCAGCTTTCCACTTTTCCTGCTTTAGCTTTCCACTTTTTCCCTTTCCAATCTTTAAACTTTTCCTGTTTCAGCCTTTGCTTTAAGCTTTCCACTTTTTCCTTTTCTCCCTTTTCCTTCCACTCTATCACTCATGCGCCCTATTTCTTTCCATGAGATGTGCCCATCTTACCTTTTTGGCCACAACTTCTTCATACCTAACCAATTTTGACCCATTCGACCTCCATTCTCCTCCAGATAACCCCAAGATTTGACGAGATTGCTTGGGAAAGGTGCGCTCAACCAGTTTTAGCAGGTCTTCATGCATTGACACATGGCAGGTGGACAGATTGACACATGGGCGAGGGATATTGGCTAGCTTTTGGCCCAGTTTGGAAACATCAGGGTGAATCCTTTATGCAGTTAGCTGTATATGCAACATTCTTCCACAGTTGACAGGTTGATCACTCTATTGCAGGAGCATTACTACTCTCTCATTCTATTCTACCTCTCATTCTAGCTTCAGATTCTCAGTTTCTTGGAGATCATTGTAACAGTTCTTGGCTTTTCTCTATGATGGAGCCATTCCTCTGATTTGACATGAATAAAGAGTCTTATGTGTTGATTTTGGCCTAGATTCTTGTTGTTGCATTCGATTTATAATTAATTGCAGGTGTTTGAAGCTTATCCTTCATTGGGGGTCAATTTGGCACCTTTGAAGGGCTCTTCCTTCTTGATTTACTGTCTTTTTGCATTCTAATGGTTCGCTCTGCTTAGGGTTTTTCACCAAAATTCATTTAAAATTAATTTTTATACTAGTTTTGGGTGAGGTTATCTAATCCTCATCCCCAAACCATCTTGTGCTTGTTTGATTTGTGTTTTGCAGGTCAATTTTCATCCATCAAGCAGCACACCCTAGGGTAGCTTCCCTGTGGTTGGCATGCACCAGCCCAAAACGAGAGGGGTGATATCAGTTGTGACCTTAGGATCCACCCCTAAATTAAGCCTATTTTGATTCCCTCAATCTACAACCGACCTAAAGCCTAGGGTGTCAAATTTAGCCTTAACACCCAACAGCCGATTTGAGGAGATCTGAGTGCTTCTACAGCTACAGCCATTGCTTCATCTTAACAACCAGCTTGGCTTACAAATACCACTTCTGTTCAAGATAAAATTGTGAGTTATTCTCTGGTGTAATAGACAAGAACTGTTGGATTAAATAAGCAGATTTATTGGCTATTTTCTTGCTGTTATTCAAGGGATCTTTTGTTTACTTGTTTGCTACTGTATACATCTTGTGCCAACTGTGTTTGAAAGTATTATAAACTGTTTGTCAAAATTCACAACTCAGCAAATGCACAAAACACAACCAAAATAGTTATTCCAAACAATACACAACAGCAAGGGTTAACTAGATGGGGTGTTGAGGGAATTGCAAGGTGTTTTCCATAACTTCTACAACAGAAATAATCTACAGCAATCAGTAAAGGTAATATACAGAAGCTTTGAGACAAGTCAGCTAACTGTTTGACCAAATTCCTTAACCAGAAACCCATAGAAACCCACAGCAGTAGCCAGAAAATTATTACAGCTGTGGTAAGGGATAGACAAGGGTTATCACAGGGAGTTGGCACAAGTATTTGGTTAGTTCTTGAACTCAGAAATACACCAGCAATGTGCCAAATACATAACAGCAGTCATAAGTGATGCTTAACAGGGTTATAATCAGCTTGTCATTGAAATGWTTGATGAAATACATCAACCAAAACAAAGGTATAGAACAGCTACAAAAGAAAGGGGTTGAAAGGTTGATTTCTTGCCAACTGTTTGACAAAACACTTAGGGCAAAATTGGCAAATTAACAGCAATCCCAAGCTAGGGACATTACAGGTCGTTYGAAAAATATGGTTGGYACTGAGATTGTAGAGAAGTTGGGATTAGATAGGTAGAAGCATCCTTGACCATACACAGTGYTTTTGTTCCAAAAAGGCTACGAGGTGATGGTGMTGTATCAATGTAAAGTCTCTTTTCACATAGGTGAATATAGGAATGAAATTTCGTGTGATGTCATTCCCACGGATGYTTGTCACTTGTTGATAGGGAGATGATGGGAGTTTGACAAGGTCATAGCAGATTAAGACATTGATGAATTTAATTGTTCTGATCGCATCATGGCAAAGGCCTATAAGTGTAACATTTAATTAGTGGAGGAGATAGAGAGATTGTTTATGATGTGTAAGCTGAGAACGCAATTGAGGGGCTTGTGCCCCATAAATATTAGGGGCCATAGAACTATCACGGTAAAGGGCCTATGGGCCAAAAACACTAACACATATTGCTTGATTATATCTTTTGTATTCTGGTTGTACTGTTAATGAAGAGCTACTCATTATATTGTCTCTCATGTTTAGATACTTGTTGTATACTTTGTAAATGGCATTGGAATTTGTTATGTCAACTATTCCACACAAGTATAAATTATGCTACACAAAAGTATAACATGGTATTAGAGCTTTGAAATTTTCAAATATGGTAGCAAAGTCATTTACTGTTCTTAGGTTGTTTTAACATGAATGAGGCAATGAAGGAACCAAACCTTTCCCATCACAAGTTTATGTGAAAAAGGTGGATTAGTTCTCTATAACAATTTGTTAAATAGAATGTATTGAGGATTATATGTTTTGCTTTTTAGAAAATCATGGTGAAACTTGAGGTTTTCTTATGATTTGCACACAAGTTGGCCCTTGCTTTAGCCCTTCTATATTCTTCTTCTGTTCATAGTAAACATTATCTTTGKTACAAGTATATTGGTGAAGTACTTATTTTAATCAAGATTTGTTATAGTTTACGTTAGCCAAGAAAGTGAATATTAGCCATGCAATTTTTTCCTTGAATGCAGGCATTAAAATAAAGTGCCACATTGCATGCAAATCATAATCTTTGACCTAGAATTTTTGAGGTTGGATTTTAGTTTAGGTATATCTCAAGGTCAAGGTCAATTTTACCCCTAAGGTATTGTGTTTTTATTGCCATTGTAGAAAAATATAAATGAAGGATAGTACAACTTATTACTGTCACCTCATTCTAAAATGCATGTTGTCATTGTTTTCTGCTACTTGAAAGATGTGAAATTGTCAGTTGTTGACAGTTTTTCTATTGACAAGTAGAAGGCATTTTTTGGTGCACCATGGAAATATTTTTTTACATATCTTTATTTGCATGAAAAGACTAGTGGAAGTTAAAGAGGACTGACGAGGACTCCAATTGATATGCAGGTAAAGTTGTATCGAAGTTTTGTGCAAAGTATCTTCACACACAAGTTTTGAAAAGTGAGGCCTACACAAATGGTGATTTATGTGGAAGCCTTCGAAGAGCATTTTACAGGTTTTGTAATTTCTCATTTATGTTGTGAAAAACTCAAATTATAATATAAGTAGATGCTCTTGCCTTTTATGAAGTTTGAAGTGCAATATTGATCTTATTACATCATCTATAAAAATAAATCTTTGTAGTAATACTTCTGCAAGTATATCTTTAAAAGAGTATAAAAAATGCATGAATCATATTGAGCTTGGTTGAGCTTCAAGTATTTGATCTAGTCGATGGATAAGCTACATCTAATGTTAAGTGGGGGTGGTTTGTATGTGTATAAGTTATTAAGTACATTGTGAGGCATTTCATTTATGTTATTGCTTCTATTTGAAGTGATCTCATGGGTATTTGTGTCGATTTTGGATTGTTGTTATCTTTGATAAGGTGATTCTATATCATCTTAGTGCCAAGTTTTATATTTTGATTGCATGATTCTTTATTAGGTAATTTAAATGTATGAATAGATGAGATCTTGCCTTGAGAACTTGCATGATAGCTTTCCTAAGTAATGGGAAACTTCTTTACGAGTAAGAATACGCAGACAATGTGAAGGATATATTATGCTAATTAGTCAACATTTTAGGTCATTGATGAAAGAATGAAAATGTTTCCATAACAACATAAAGAGTTGTCTTTTATGAAAGACGTTGCTTTGATAGACAAGATCACTGCTTGACTTTGGATGTTGATTTGAGAGTTCTTAAACATTTGTTTTACTGGTAGAATTATTGGTTTGCCTAGGGTCATGGGCATAAGGAAGGAGCATTCTTGGAGAGGAAGAGTGGATCTCATCCTCCGAGCTCAATGTTTGTTCTCAAACATTTATTTTACTAGTAGAATTAAATAGCTGGTTGTAATACTACTACAATCACTCCTTGAGGGTATATTCTATATCATACTTCTTGAAAGTATCAATGTGGTTTATACTTATTTGACTTATTTCTATAGTTCCTTTGGATGGATTTTTCAATCGATGCTCTTCGTTAAGGGTGCATAGATCTTATTGGTCAGGTTGGTCATACACCACTCTATTTAGAATTATAGTTGTCCATCACTTGCCTCAAAGATTAATATTGCTCACTTCGTAATGCTTTTGGATTATGTCACACGTGTTGTAGTGCTATTATTGTTCATTAGAATTTGACATCTAGCTGGTTGAACTTTACAAACTTGAGCAAATTGTGCCATTCTAATTATTTGTTTCAAACATTAAATGGTTCTTGATGCAGGATGGATGAGATGATGCGTGGGCAAAGAGGTTGGAGGGAATTAGCTATACTTGGGGATAAGTTCAACAAATTCACTGGCTTGTTAGAGGGATTTATTTGGTCTTCTCCACGGAACATAGAGAGCAAAGATAAAGATCAAGAAGATGACTGGGCATTTGAACAGGTTCACAAATAATTTCCTCTCCACTTTCATCAAGGGCATTGTTATGATATTTGCATATATGCCTATGTATAGATGTCCTTCTTCTTATTTTGGACCATTTATAGATATCCTGTGAACTTTCAGCTATAGGGATGAATCTGAAATATAAAAGTATAGAAGCAAATATTTCACTTTTGTCCAATCCAATTCACCAGCCAGCCTAAGAAAATAAATACCAACCTAAGAAAATAAATACCAAACAAGTGTATCACAAAATTTCAGCTCAGTGGACAGTTTCCAAGCATATGATAGATCTGAAAATACTTATTACATCAGTAAATCTTCCCTTCTATCTTCTAGATATGTGTTAAATCACTCAACAAATTCAGTTGAATGTTATGTCAAATCAGCATGCATGACCAATGCTAGAACCTGCTCAATCACGATGATAACATAAGCTGAAATTCAAATCTGCAATTACAAAAAATCTGGACAGCTGAAACACTTCATATGTATATAGAAGATGAAGTATATGTACATATTAACAACTCGATACAAGACAGTAAACAAGTCAAGCTCTTCAAAACCTAGCTACATGAACCATAAGAAAACTCTAGCCACCAACTCCTCCTAGCTAGGAATTATTCCCAACCGAAGCTGGTCACTCCACCAAAGATCCATAACAATCTAGCATACACACTGGCAAGTCCTCCTTGGCCTTTCACCAAGCTTGTCCCACACAAGCTCTCCACACTAGCACTCTTGTCTTCCTTAAGGTTTATAGACCTTAACCAACTTGCATAACACAAGTATATGGCTTACAAGACAACTTAGCAGTTAGCACTGGCATCCAAGTCTACATTGTCCATGTTGCCCCTTCAGGGGTAACAGTCTTAGAGCCACCCAATTAGCTGGTGTGGCATGTTCTAGCTCGCATGATATCAGTAGATYACGCCATTCGGATGCAGATTCTCTCTGTATTCTCCCTCAGTTGCATGATGATTCGGCCTTCACCACTTAGCCACCTCAGCCATGGTATATTGATTCTATCTAGCCTCACACCACAGATGCTATATGCACTTGGTATATTGTGCTTGGTCATGATACWTTGGTTTAAGATGCAATACTTCATATGCTGTGCTCTGCTCCCCATGCATTTGTTTTTCATTCAGAAACAGTGCTATAACTTCTAAACTAGTCATGAAAATGGTAAACATTCAAGTGCTATCCAATAACAACTCCATAACGTTAACAATTTTATGTTTTGTCTTGTTTTACCATGGGGGACATGATTTTTCTTTAAAGATGTGATGGGTTTTGAGTTAGGTTACTACTAGTGATCAAGTGCATGTGGCATGTCCATATCCCAACCATACATAACACCTTTACACCTTTTTTCTCTCACTTCCATCTCATTCATAAAAAATATTTCCCCATTCATGTTTGACTTATCAAATGTCATATAGCAAGGTCTAGCCTAAGAAAAATGGAAAAATAATGTAAGCCTAAGTCAAATAAAGCCAAAAATGCTAGAGGTGAAGAGAAAAAAATAAAATAAAAATATAACAAGGCTGGAGCTATGCCACCTCATTAAAAAGGTCAATGCTCCTAGTCCCATGTTTGTCTATGAATATCTAAAGAAAAGGGACTTGTTCAATAAAATGAACAGATAAAGAAAAAAACAAAGGAAGGGGAAATAAATAAAGAGACGAGGTGGTAACTCTAAGTAGAAGCTCCCTCTTAGAAGGCTTACATATACAAATAATGAAGATTTCTAGCTCTTGAAAGCTAGTACCTTTTCACCCACATCTAACTTGGTTATCTAGGAAATATTACTTGTCTTGGTCTTTGTCACATGTAATATGTAATGTTCCTGACTTGGCTAGTCTAGGAAACACTGCTAATGTGTGTGTAGGA
>JASDQU010323593.1:0-10428 GCA_032191745.1 Picea mariana
AAAAGATTGAAGCGATGCAAGACTAGCCTCACCCAAAGACTCTTAAGAGCTTGCGTGGATTTCTAGGCTTAACAGGGTATTATCGCAAGTTTGTTAAGAATTATGGGAAGATTGCAGCACCTCTCACTGCTCTCCTCAAAAAGAACTCTTTCACTTGGACTCCAGCCACTACTTAAGCTTTTAAAACCTTGAAGATGGCCATGTGCACCACTCTAGTCCTCGCCCTTCCCGATTTCACAAAGACCATTGTGTTGGAATGTGATTCCTTAGGGATTGGAATTGGTGTTGTCCTTATGCAAGAGGGTCAACTTTTGGCCTTTACCAGCAAACAACTATCTGAAAGAAATCTAGGCAAATCCATCTATGAAAAGGAAATGTTGACTATTCTACATGTTGTGGATCTATGGCATCCTTATCTATTGGGGCAAAGGTTCCAAATTAAGACAGACCATCAAAGCCTCAAGTATTTTCTAGAACAACACATTTCCTCCCCAAAACAACAAAAATGGGTGACTAAACTCTTTGGATATGATTATGAGATCATTTATAAGAAAGGAAAAAAAATGTGGTTGTGGATGCACTTTCCCAAAAATATGAAGATGAAGGATCCATTTTTTCTCTTTCATTCATTGTACCAAATTGGCTCCAAGCCATTCACCAAGAATGGCTACAAGACCCCAAAAGTTTGCAGTTGATCCAGCAATTGCATTCCAATGCTCCATATTCCCCAGGGTACTCTTCACTCCATGATGAACTTCGATACAAAGTTCGCTTGTATTTAAGTAAATAATCAAAGCTTAAATCCATGGTACTTTCTGAGCTTCATGCTACACCCACAGCAGGGCACTCCGAGTTCACCAAAACCTATGACAGGGTCAAACGTTCTTTTTTCTGGGATGGTATGAAATAGGACATTCATAATTTTGTAGTTGAATGTGACGTGTGTCAACGCAACAATGAGGAAACTGTCAAATCATCGGGCACACTACAAATGTTTTCGATTCCACCTGCTATTTGGAAAGATATCTCTATGGATTTTATTACCGGCTTACCCAAATCAGGAAATAAATCCATCATCATGGTGGTTGTTGATCGTCTTTCCAATTATGCTCATTTCTACGCCCTTCAACACCCTTTTATAGCATCCACGGTGGCTCAAATCTTCATGGATCAGGTCTTCAAGCTTCATGGCATGCTGCACTCTATTGTTTCTGATCGCGACCCAACTTTCACAAGCAATTTTTGGCAAGGATTGTTCAAGATACAAGGAACATAATTGCATTTCAACACAGCTTATCATTCCCAGACTGATGGCCAAACGGAAGTTGTCAACAAATGTTTGGAAACATATTTGAGGTGTTTTGCCTCGGAAAAGAAAAATCAGTGGTCTCAATGGTTACCCCTAGCCGAATGGTGGTACAACACTTCATACCATACAGTTACACACATGACTCCTTTTGAAGCGGTATATGGACAGAAGACACCTTCAATTCTCTCATACTTATCGGGTGCCTCGAAGGTCCAGGTAGTTGACCTAACACTTACATCTTGAGAGACCATTCTCCATACCCTCAAAGAGAATTTGGTCATGGCAGAGAATCGCATGAAGCAACAAGAAGGTGAAGGTTGCTCTAAACATTAATTTGTAGAAGGGGATCGGGTGTTTCTTCGATTGCAACCTTACAAGCAAACTTCCCTCAAGGCCGAGAATTGTCAGAAGCTAGCACCCAAATTTTATGGTCCTTATACCATGCTCAAGTGTGTGGGACAAGTCGCCTATTAGTTAGCTTTGCCCAGCCATTCGAAGCTACATCCTATTTTTCATGTTTCATGTTTAAAGAAGGTGATTGGAGCTAAGTGCCAAATTCAAACCAACCTTCCAGAGTTAGCTGAAGAAGGATCCATTTGGCTACAACCAAAAGTAGTTGTGGAACAGCATGAGTGTCGCCTATGTCAAAGAACCATCAAGGAAGTGCTAGTCCAATGGAAATATACAACTCTAGAAGACGCCACCTGGGAACCAGCTACCATTCTGCAGCAATTTCCTCATCTCAAGCCTTGAAGACAAGGTTGTTTTTAAGGGGGCGGACATGTTAGGGTCCTAACCCGCACATAGGTAGAACAATATATTTGGATGTAATAAAGGTCAATATTAATAAGGCCTTTCAATAAAATAGAATAAGGTAGATGTAAGAAGACCTAATAGAAGCTTCCGCTTCTAGAAGGATCTTCCTCTAGATGCTCCCTTTTAGTATAAATAGGAGTCGAGGGTATGAGAACCCTAGCTTGGATATTATTGTAATAGAGATCTTCTCAACTAAAGGTTTCCCCCTTGGAGAGGCCCGTGAACATTGCTTTCAGATTCAAAGTGCTATTTATGTTGTTATTCTTATATCATTTCAGTGTTATTGTGGTGAATGTTCTGGTTATATTGTTGTTATTCTGTCATTACTGGCATTTCATTTCTGTTCTGCATACATTTTATATCTGGTATATTACATTGTGTAATTGTGTATTTGATTGCTTGTTTATAGGGAAAACCATAAAAGTATAGCCCACTGTCTGTCTAGGATCAATAGGAAGATCCTATGGAGATCTTACCATCCAACGATGATATTTTTTTCATGACAAGGATGTTACAATTCCCACTAGAAATATGGAAGAATGATAATGAAAGGAAAGAAGGGACCTTTCTCTTTTTATGAGACCTCTCTCTCTTCCAAAGGTTGCAACTTATTATACTTGGACATGGATAAGTCAAAGATTGATTTTAGATCTTTGTAAGGAAGCATAAGCAATGGTTGTACTTCCTAAAAGACATATGTCAAGGAAAATCACCCATTCACCCCATTTTCACTTCCCTTATTGTTGCATCAAGGTCCCCTTGTTACTTCTCAAGTAACCTTCTTGATGGATATTACGTTATTATGTACTTATTTTATATTCATGCTTTTACGTAATATATGCACACCATGAAAAAGCATAGAAACCACATTATAATATATGCCTACAATGGGACTTGTATACATTCATTAGTCATGTCGTGACCTTGAGCTCCACACTAGGAATATTTATAATAAATGTTATCACTCCAAGATTATTTCCTTGACTGTAAAGGGAATGAGCTTGGTAACTAAAAAAATGATTTGAATAATGTATAAACTGGATCAAGTTGGATGACTTGGTAATGCTCTCATTCACTCAAAATACACATGAATTCACTCAAACAAAGAAGGCCTTCGACTATATATTGTTCATAAAGTTTAATCAAGGTATGAAAGTATGAAGAATGCTTATCATATCAGTAGAATCACATACAAACAATTGCACATGTGAATGACTAACTATAACAGGCATAAATACTTATGAGCATAGTCTATCAATGAGGATATAAGATAACAGTTATATGTCATTAGATAAACATAGAAAAATGCATAAAAAATTTACTCATAATCATGGAAAAGATAGAATATGGAAGTTTGAACAACTTATAGTTAAAGAAGCTTCTATTTCAATATGTTTTCCAAAATGTCTCTCATACATGAATAATAGCTAAGTCTCCAAAGTCCAACCTCTCTCTTAGCTCCTCTCTTTGGTCCTCTTTATGTAGATATTACATGCTCATATAGATCCAAAATATATGGATCTCATAACCTCTTCACCTATCTTTGGTTTGTTGAAGATATCCAACTCAAATCCGAATTTGTGAGGTGGCTAGCAAAAACAAAGTATACAATTTCTGAAAATATTCCTCTCAAAGATTCACCCATATCTCCCAAATCAGAAAAGATGTTGAAAAACTGAGAGAGTTCTTTTAATATGAGCATGTTCTTGTGAAAAAAATCTCTCACGTTCAAAAAGTACATTTCCAGCTCATAGGAATATATCTCCAAAAAATATGACTAAAACAGGAAAACACAGATTTCCAAAATCTAGTCATATTCCTACAATCTAGGATTTGATCCCTCGAATGTTCCCATTGAGGAAACGAAGTGCACCCTACATGATTTGATGAGGGATGATCTTATATGTGGACACCTTGACCCAAAAATCCTCTTTCCAAGTCGAATTTTTACCCTTTGACCAAAATTTGTAAAGTTTGGATAGTTTACAGCCCAATACACAGGAAAAAACTGCTTTGCGCTACAAACTAGTTGTAGATGGATTTTTTGACCTTTGTGCATGAATAAATGACTTTGAAGGTGAAATGAGGGCAGGAAGTGGTCTCTTTAGACCTGATAATTCATATGATAACCTGTGTAAGCTTGAGAACCTCAATTTTTTTCATTTAGGCCTCTTCATACTTCATTTTCCAAAACTAAAGTTTGATATCAAAATATCATATTTCCAATGCTATAGACAAGTGCTCAATGCCTTTGGATTTTCTTCTTAAAAAGTGAATACCCTGTACTCTAAAGAACACTTAAAAAAATGTTGATTTTGTATACATAATCTCCCTTTGGCCAGTCCATCAACACAAACCCTAAAACAAAGTATTTATGTGATATACATTTTTGTTTTACTTTAGTTTCTTCATATCATCAAAACATCCTCCCTGTGCTTGAACTTAAGCTGAGGTTATTCTTATACATGCTCACCAACTATTCTCTTTGTGTATCTTTCTTTCTGACATCCTTCTTCAACTTAGTAACCTTAGTAATTTTCCTTTGATGACGGGCTTCAACCTTGTAAGAAGATCCCAAGACTCAATGATAGCTTAAGAGCCTCTAAAACCTTATTTTGATATACCTTTTCCACCTGAAATGGCTCAAAAATTAAAAACAATGTTTTTACATGAGTTGTCAGTGCACTTAGTGTAAAAATAGTGCTTTGTGTTCCAAATTGAGGCTTAGTTGTCAGTGAACTCAGTGTAAAAATAGTTCTTTGCACTGCAAACCAGTCTTCATGAGGAATAATCATAAGATAGATGTCAATTCAGGTTTTGACATGCAATTATGGGTTATTATGACCCACGAGTGACCTGGAAAACTTAGAATTGACCCTTAGAAGTGAGAATGACTTGACTTAATGAGACATCAAATCATGCTAAATGACCAAGAAAAAAAATATTAAAATCACTTTCATGACTCAATGCTACCAGTACTTTCTGGGAGCTAACATATGGCTCCAACTGGGATGGAAACTTCCCTGTGAGATTTCCAAGAACCTAATAGTTCCATTCGCCTTGTTCATTGGTCTATGGAGTCAATAGTCAACCATTCTATGAAATTTCAAAACTTTCATTTCCATTGGGCATGGAGTCATATGGCTTGTGCCATCAATCCTTTGCAAACCTTTAAGATCTGTCACTTGTGTCATATCCTGATATATTGAGAAGAACTTTGCTTATTTTTTTGAAACCAAAATCTTTCATAGTACTAACCAACTGAAACTGAAAATAAATGCTCAAATAGTGAGCTTATTCTCCTACCTACTCCTACTTCTAACCAAATCTGCAATTTGGTCAAGTAAAAGAAAACTTCCAAAGAAACCATTCAAATAGTTTCAAAGATGAGATGATCTCATCTATTCCACTGATCAATAGATAATGTCTAAAATTAACAGCCATGATAGAAAATCCTTCAGGAAACAAGACTCACCTGGAAGTGATGGTGAGTAAAAGATATCTAAAATTTTCATGTAATCTAAACCATATGACTCCATCAAGGCTGCAACTGAATCCTTGAAACCAAGATCAGAAACATGTTCTACAAAAAAAAAATGTTCATCCATGACTGTCTATTTTGTCACAAAAATATGACTTTCTAGTTCTCTTGGGATCAAATCTCGATCATTAGTAGCAACAATCATTTCTTCAAAATGATGCTCATAAGATAATGACAAAACAGGGTTTGCATCATATGGATTATGATCAACTAAGAACATAAAGTTGTCAATCCAGTCATCAACTATCTCATCCTCAAAAAAATTTGAAAATAGCTCAAGAGATTGACATGCATACATATCTATAGAAACATATGCAAATACTAAAGAGCCTGATTCACAATCTGAAATAGAATCACATTCTTTTTGTTGTTCCAAATCTGTTTTGTACTCATGACCTTCTTGCTCAAAATATGAAATATACCAACAATTTCCTTGCTCATGTGCGTGCAAATTTTCAAAGCAAACCCAATCTCGGATCATCCTGGAAGCACGAATATTCTCCTCAACTTCATGAGAATATTCAAATAAACATGCTAAGGATGAATATTTCCTTTCTAACAGGAGAAGGAAAATCTTGAAATGTTGAGCCATAACATAATACACCATGGTAGCAATCTCTATAGGCCAGATCTCCAAAGGAATATCATGATATATGTTGTAGAACCTTCTGTTGAAGACAGACAGAACTTCATCTTCGCCTCTCTTTAAAGCATAAAAATCAGCGAGCTACAAATCAAAAGATTTTTTCTCACCACAATGCTTTGAAAAAACATTGGACAAATCGATCCATGAACCAATTGAATCAGCCCTCAAATTCTTAAACCATACTACAACATATCTAAATAAAGATTTGGAAAACAAACTCATAACAACAACATCATGTATATTCTCAAACTAATCAAGAAATTTCTCGAAGGCTTCCAAGTGCCTCTCACCTAAAACATGATCTTCTCTAGAAAATCGGGGAAGGTACTCAAAGAAATCAAGAGGATAAGGGTTAAGGCGATATGGTAGCCTCAAAGGTTTAAACAACTTATTTTTTATTTTAGTTTGAAAAGCATTGGGGTAATCATGAGAATTGACAAGATGATGACAAGGCTCAACAGTAATGGAAAAAGGTAGCAGTAATGGAAAAAGGTGATGAAATCTAGTTAGGTTTTGAAACAGCTTCAATCTCCTTTAGGTTACATGGTTGATTAGATTCAAGAGAGATTTGAATACAATGATCATCTTTATGAACTGGCTGAGGTAAAGATACCGAATCAACATCTACAATACAAGTAGTATGCAGATATTCTTCTTCTAAATAAGGATATATAAAAGAAGGATGATGATCATCTGAATATACAAAACATAAGATAATTCTCTTGATACGTGAAGGGAAAAGAAAGAATGAGATGATAAAGAACAACAATAGTTAATGAAGAAGACTCATAAACTGATACCTGGATTTTCCCATATTCCCTTTCATCTTTCTGTCAACTAGATCCTCCCCAGTGGAGTCTTTAATCGTGGAGTCGCCAGGCAGATTGCTACAATCAATTATGTTTCCTTCCTTTGTTTGCCATCAAAAGTAGGATCTGTTTCATTCTCCTAAGGAAACTAGCTAACTTTCGTTCCCCGGAAATGGTACCATTTTGTTATCACTCCAAAAGTCTTTCTCTGACTGTAAAGGGAATGAGATTTGTAACTAAAAAAATGATTTGAATAATGTATAAACTGGATCAAGTTGGATGACTTGGTAATGCTCTCATTCACTCAAAATAGACATGAATTCACTCAAAAAAAGAAGTCCTTCAGCTATATCTTGTTCATAAAGTTTAATCAAGGTATGAAAGTATGAAGAATGCTTATCATATCAGTAGAATCACATACACACAATTGCACATGTGAATGACTAACTATAATAGGCAGAAATACTTATGAGCATAGCGTATCAATGAGGAGATAAGATAACAGCTATCTGTCATTAGATAAACATAGACAAATGCATAAAAAATTTACTCATAATCATGGAAAAGATAGAAGATGGAATTCTGAACAATTTACAGTGAAAGAATCTTCTATTTCAATATGTTTTCCAAAATGTCTCTCATACATGAATAATAGCTAAGTCTCCAAAGTCCAACCTCTCTCCTTAGCTCCTCTCTTTGGTCCTCTTTATATAGTTATTACATGCTCATATAAATCCAATATATATGGATCTCATAACTTCTTCACCTATCTTTGGTTTGTTGAAGATATCCAACTCAAATCCAAATTTGTGAGGTGGCTAGCAAAAACAGAGTATACAATTTCTGGAAATATTCCTCTCAAATATTCACCCATATCTCCCAAATTAGAACAGTTGTTGAAACACTGAGAGAGTTTTTTTAATATGAGCTCGTTCTTGTGAAAAACCTCTCTCACTTTCCAAAAATACATTTCCATCTCATAGGAATCTATGTCCAAAAAAGATGACTAAAACAGGAAACACAGATTTCCAAAATCTAGCCATATTCCTACAATCTAGGATTTGATCCCTAGAATGTTCCCGTTGAGGAAACGAAGTTCCACCTGCATTATTTGATGGGGGATGATATTATATGTGGCCATCTTGACCCAAAAATCCTTTTTCCAAGTCAAATTTTGACCTTTTGACCAAAATTTGTGAAGTTTGGAGAGTTTGCAACGCAGTACATAGGAAAAAACTGTTTTGCGCTACAAACTAGTTGTAGATGACTTTTTTGACCTTTGTGCATGAAGAAATGACTTTGAAGGTGAAGTGAGGGTTGTAAGTGGTCTCTTTAGACCTAATAATTCATAGGATAACCTATGTAAGCCTGAGAACCTCAATTTTTATCATTTAGGCCTCTTCATATTTCATTTTGCAAAACTAAAGTTTGATATCAAAATATCATATTTCCCATGCTATAGACAAGTGCTCATTGCCTTTGGAGTTACTGCTTGAAAAGTGAATACCCTGTACTCTGAAGAACACTTAAAAAAATGTTGAGTTTGTATACATAATATCCCTTTGGCCAATCCATCAACACAAACCCTAAAACAAAGTATTTATGTGATATGCATTTTTGTGTTACTTTAGTTTCTTCATATCATCAAAACATCCTCCCTGTGCTTGACCTTAAGCTGAGGTTCTACTTATACATGCTCACCAACTATGCTCTTTGTGTATCTTTCTTTCTAACATCCTTCTTCAACTTAGTAACCTTAGTAATTTTCCTTTGATGACGGGCTACAATCTTGTAAGAAGATCCCAAGACTCAATGATAGCTTAAGAGCCTCTAAAAACTTCTTTTGATATACCTTTTCCACCCAAAATGGCTCAAAAATTCAAAACAATGTTTTTACATGAGTTGTCAGTGTACTCAGTGTAAAAATAGTGCTTTGCGCTGCAAACTGAGGCTTAGTTGTCAGTGCACTCAATGTAAAAATAGTGCTTTGCACTACAAACTAGTCTTCATGAGGAATAATCATAAGATAGATGTCAATTCAGGTTTTGAAATGTAATGATGGGTTATTATGACCCACGAGTGACCTAGGCAACTTAGAATTGACCCTTATAAGTGAGAATGACTTGACTTAATGAGACATCAAATTATGCTAAATGACCAAGAAAACAAAGATTAAAATCAATTTCATGACTCAATGCTTGTTGGCACAGAGGAAGACCCGGGGTTCAACGCTCAAGAGTGCACCAACCAAGCCCTAACTACCGGCCCTTTCGACAACACCTACGAAGCAGATGAGGTCTCACCTGAGGTAGAGGCAAGGGTGGTTGAAGGACTCAAGTGTTTGCAACCTTAGTTGGGACACAGATCTGTTATTATATTGTTTACAGAGCACTTAACACCGATAGATTATCAATATTCAACCATTACTCTACTTCGCAGATAGCACAAAGCATCGTAACATTCACTTAGGTTAAGGTATTTCAACATTTAGCCATAGTTAAATAGATCAGATCTGATAGATCAGCACTAAGCACACTCATACATGTCAAATAAGAACAAAGCATAGGCAGATCTATCTAAACATGTCCAAGCACTTAGCGAAAGAGGTGATAAACACATCAAGTTGAAGCACAAATCATAACACACAGTATTTACGTGGTTCACCCCCACCCTGGGGCTATGTCCACCAACTCTTATTCTTTATTGTATTCAGTCAAATAGGTTACAAGCACAAAGCCACCAAAGCCCTACTCTACATAGGACAGGAGATTTTCGCACCTCGCTAGATCCTCCTTCCCTGAGTATCTAAGCACCTAGTCTCTTAAAAGCACTCGCACTTAACACTTCAAGTTCAACAGTATGCACAAAGCCTACTCAATCACATAGATCACTTGCACATAGAAATATTTACCATCACATAGATGTACTCTACTACTTACATCGCCTAAATTACTTATTTATACATAAAAAAATAGGCCTAAACATGGGCAAAGCCCATGGGCCGACATCCCATTCCTGTCACATTATCCCAAAAAACCAAAAAAGACCCAAAAGTGGGTCGAGATTCCACAATCTCTGCTTCATCTAGTGCTCCATCTTTGACAAGCTGTTGAAGTCCCAAAAATGGTCAAACATGACCAAGTATCTCCCAAAACTTGGTCAAGGGCCAACAGGCCCCCAACACTCACCTGTGATCATATCAAGTCACTCTGGTCTGATCAATTCTACCTCGAATGCCTCAAGCTTGGCTCGAGCTGCTTTGACCTACTATTGTGCTACAACCTTTTTCTCATAAAAATCTTGGATG
>JASDQU010323597.1:6854-17106 GCA_032191745.1 Picea mariana
ATTCAATCTTTGGAAGTTCTCAATGTGCTCGATAACTGAACCCTTTTGCTTGAGATTTATCAATTGGCTAAAGAAGGTATTGCTCCTTGTATCCTCATAGTGTGCTATCATTTCTTTCGTAAAAATTGTCCAAGTGACGAGTGATTTGTGAGAACAAAGCCATTGATACCATACAAATTGATTAGGTTCTAAATATAAAGAAGCAGTTCGTACCTTTTGTGTATGTGGCACATTATGGAGATCAAAGAATTGCTCCATCTGAAGTATCCATGTGATTGGGTCCTTTCCATCAAACTTCCTCATATCAATCTTAGAAACGTGGTTGGTCTTCAAACCAAAGTTGGAGTTTCTCCATTCTTGATTCACCTTCCTTGTGTCCTCATCATGAATTTCATGGGATGCATTTTCACTTTCAGGTGTCTTCTCTGTTACAAGATTTTTCAATACTTTCATGATCTCCCCTTTTAAACCATCTATCTTAGTATCCAACTTAACTTCCATTGAATCCATCTTAGTATCCAACTTAGCTTCCATTGAATCCATCTTATTTTGTAGTTCATTTATGTCCCTACGCATTTCTTCACCTTCATCAAGAGTCCAAGTAGGATTTTATGGAGGCTTATTTGGTGTAGAAGTTCCATTTTTGGATGGTATGTTGGCCAAGTATCACTTTTGAACCTTGATTTTGAGGTGGTTCTACTAGACAAGATTTCTTTTGTTGTATCTCCCAAGTTTCGGCCCTTTTGGGTATGAAAATTTCTTTTATGTATTTCTCTGATATTTCTTCTCTGCAATGCCACAGGTCTGATCAAAATTGGATGTGCCAAGTGGAATTTACCATTAACTTCCCCACAACTTGCCGATTTTTTTCCTTTCCAGGAGATCTCACTTGTATAATATGCCCCACACAAAATAATTGAAATAAAATTCTGAAACTCGCACCAGAAATACTACAGACCATCCACGATCCAATGAAACCCATCCCACACAGTTTGGATACTCTAGGAAGAATTTATGATTGTTTTACCTGGAACACCTTCTTGAGACTAGTCAATATGACTAGTCAGATACCCTATCTTACATAGGGTGTATCTACAAATTTAAGATGACCCAGAAGATAAAATATTTACCACAGATACCTTACTAATTTATATAAATATCCTCCAGATCTCAGGGTTTGAAACGTTACAGAAAGTTTTTTATAGAGAAAATTATGTAATGGCTCAGTTCAGGACGATTCCAGAACCCTATATTGTACAGGCTGTATATCCAAACATATAAGTCCTCAGGATCTGAATTTTGAACCCAACGTACCTTGATCCATATGCTAAATATCCTCCTAGCCGTTCCTTCTGAAATGTTGTATAAAAAAAGTTATAGTGAAAATTCCAAGGTGTCTCAAATGTAGCAGCGAAACCCCAAGACCTTGAGCTCTGATACCATATGTTAAGAACCAAACATCAATATAGCATAGAAAAACCTCAGGAAAAGTACTCAATGCCTTGAAAAAGAGATAATTTCAGATAATAAGCCTCTTCGAGGGCGAAACCTCCTTTTACCCCACTTAAATGTTCAAGTACAAGATGATTCGAGATGAAAATGTCTCCTTGGTATATATAGCAGACTAGGAGGTATAATTACAACTAATGGCCTAAAGCCGACATAAATAAAATAACATTACTAATATAATATGCCCCAATTAAGGGGTAATGAGCCAATATTAGGGCTTAACAAAAAGGGTTTGAATTCTAGATGTTGTGAGGGATATTATACTTATTCATGATTACACACACTTATCGCACATGACTAGAGAGAGATATAGATTTTTTGGGTAAAGGATATGTATAAGGATGCTTGGATAGAGTATAGATACAATATGGATGCAGTGACAGGTTATAGTTCCATGTGAAAGAATTTATAGAGGGTTAGAATTTTTTAGAAGAAAGAAAACCCTATTTTTCAGAAGGAATACACAGGCTGTATAACAGTTTGGTCGCATACATACACATGATTCATAACAGATAGGGCATGTACATACACATGCTTCAGAACTACAAGTCATGTATCTATTGTATTTTGGTTGATACAGGTTCATTTCAGGTACAGGTTGATTACAGGGCAGTAGTACAGGTTGGTTGTAGGTTAGTGGTACAGGTTGGCATAGTTGTACAGTGGTATATCTCACAGTGATAGTGTGACACTGATTCCATCATTCTACTTATATTTGAGGTCGATTGGATGGGGAAATGATAGGTGGTTGTAGCCACCTTCTGGTTGTAGCCAGAGAACATAGGGTGTTGTAGCCTCCTTTTGGTTGTAGCCATAGAATTGGGGAGTTGGAGCTTCCCTCAAGTTATAGCCTGAGAAACTAGGGGATTGGAGCCTCCTTCCAGTTGCAGCTGGAAAACAAAAGAAGTTGGTGCTTCCAATGAATGTAATTCTTCAAGACATATAAGAAAAAGCATTCCATGGTTTTCTCCCGCTTTGGGTTTCCATGTAAAAACATTAGTGTACTGTGTATGTGTATGATTGATCATTTGTTCATTTGTTCATTTACTCTTTAATTATTGGATGATAATGCTACACTGATATAACACTTGCATTATATGGTTAAAAAGGATTAAATTTCTCTATTACTGATTCAAACCCCTCTCAATAATCAAACACTGTGACCTTGGCTTCACCTTTGGGTGCTTATCTCACTTTGCAAGATCGAAAGTCATGTTTTAATGGACCGTGAAGGTCAACGACCACGAGTGATTGTAGAAACTCAACTTGATCATGCTTTAATTTCCCTTGCGATTTTCGCAATGGCTCCCCACCATCGATATCCATTAAATTATATCTAATGACTGTGAATTAATATTTTCTTGATCCGATGGCTTATCTTGCTCTCACCCAGATCTAACGGCTAAAAAAATTTGGCAGGAGCGCCAAGATGATTGGGTCCTAAGTATCGTGGATCGTGAGTTCTCGAGATCAGTGGTTGAGAGAGATTGGGAGGGGAAAATTTGCACGGGATTTAATTTTGAAGGTTAGTCCCACAATATAAACCACGTTTTTATCTCGAGGGTACTGGCATCACCAGGTGCATTGTGGGACAAAAGGAGGGTTACCTCAAAACCACTTCCTCGTGCCCCCGCAAAACAAAAAAGTATAAAGGGACTTTAGGTCATTTATTTTATTCGCTTATTATTTGACACTCGACCGTTAGAATCCTGACTCAACACCTATCCTCCACCCACTCTACCCTTCACCCTCCAACCTGTCACACCCTCCACATGTCACTTATCCCTTCTATCCCTACCACCTACATTCTCGCATCCACTCGTCCTACCTGCTTATTGGACACTTGTCCCCACGTCATCCTATTCGTGAAAAAATACTCTTCTTCATAACTATTAGCCATCCTATAACAAGCCAACACCGAGCTACCTGTCCAATTAACACCCCCATATATTCAACTGGAATTATTTATCCTAGTAAACACATTCGAAGGGAAAGATGGCAACGAAATCATATGGAAAAGAAAGCAAGCCAATGATTGTGGTGGCCTTAATGGACATGTGTGCTTAGTTCAAAGAACAAAGGAAAATGAGTGCATCTGTGAGCAAATGAAGGGACAGATGAAGCGCCACCACATCAAATCAGAACTCAACAACATACGCATGTTGTTATTTCATTCAGATTGTATTCTATTTTTAGGCAGATATTGTGGGAAGTCCAACGGTTTTCAGTTGTTACAATTTTTGTATAAATAGATAGATTTTAGATATATTCGAGGCTGCTTATTTTCGAATGTAAAAGAGAAAACTTTTGTGAATATCAATACAAGTGCAGACAAAGATTCTAAGTTTCGTTCAATTTGAGTTTTGTGTTTCCTCTGTGTTTCCATCTCTCTGAATTTATTTCTGTAGTTCTTGAAAAGTGAATGATTACAATTTAGTACTACATCTACTGTGATCATAATATATCAAAGGTTCATTCAGTAAAAAATTTTCCTCTGTTATTACTGTGAGTAAAACAAGACCTATGACCTGTGCGAATTACTACATTTTTTTTTTATCTCCTCTCAAGGGTGCATCTTCTACTTTTCTTCTACTACAAACAAGGTGAGACTTATTTATAATTGATACCTAACTTTGTTTTTAACAGTTTTGTAAATCATTTCTACATCATTTAACATTATAATTGCGACTCAGATAATGAGATACAACCTCTGAACTGTCTTATTATTAATTTCATTTTAAGATTATTTCTTAGAAAACTAAAGGTAGAAAAAACGCTTATAAAATTACTTCATTTTAAATCTTTGATGCATGATATTATTCTTTGAGCCTTAGAATCAATCTCAGGAACAACAATTTCCATAAGATAAATGATCTTAGTTTGTTGATGAATATGTTGAATTATTATTATTCTTGTTATGAATTGAATAAGTTTCTAGTTTGTTTCATTTTGATTTTGTGTATTAGACTGTATTTATAGGTTATAGTCTCATGGATTATTGAATGGTTATTTATGTTGCATAAATATATATTGTCGTTCATGCAAATGTGAACAAGTTGATAAAAAAAACAGCGAGATATGGTATTAGAGGAAAAACAATAATAATTAGTGTGAAATTGGGTGTTTTCAAGAAGTACCTAATATCCTCAACAAAGTATAGAGGGTACTTGGTTTGGGATGTGAGAACCATCTTAGATTTTGAAGCCTTAAAATGGATCCCATGTCCCACTTGTAGGGCAACTATTCTCTATGGTGTTCTTTTTTGTAGGTCCAGATATTCATGCACATCCCATGTTCCATAAAATTATATTTTAGGGCCTATGTCCTTGGTTTTCATCCTCATATCATTCTTAAGGGACTTATATCTATACCCCATTTATGAAAAATTGTAATGGTTTCCATATGACACTCACATGCTAAAGATTCTCTCTATAGGGACTATGTGGTGGTTAAAGGCCTCATTCATGGCCCATGAGTCCTAAAAGTATATTTTTTAGGTTCTAAGATGCTTGTTTTTCTCCTCTAACCATGGTTATATCCCCAAGACCCATCCCTAGTGTGAAAAATATCATAATGGAGCCCATATGACACATGTAGAGAAAATATTCCTTCCATAGGGTTTGTGTGGTGGTTTAGGGCCCCATTCATGGCCCATAAGCCTTGGAAGCTTCTTTTAGGGAACAATATCCTTGTATTCATCCTTGGACTATGTTCATGGCCTTGAGACCCATCCCTAGTGTGAAAAACATTATATTGGTTCCAATATGGTACTTGTAGGCCAAATATCCCCTTAATAGTCCGTGCATAGTGGTTTAGATTCATGTGCATGGTCCATGAGATAGATAAGTAATATATAGGACTTAGGCCCATGGTTTTTATCCTCAAGCCATGGATTGAGCCCCAAGACACATTACAAAACCTCAAGATAGTTCCCACAATTGATTCATGTACACAAGTTTCTATATAGAGGAATTATGTCTAGGTCTAGAATCTCATGCATTGATATAGATTGGATAATTATATTATTTGTCATCTATATTAATATTTTTAGAGTGGAAAAAATTGGAGGTATCAACTTGCAGGTCATTTTAATGGCAGGTTCCAATTTTGAAAATTGGGGTTTGAAACCTTCCGAATCCATTTTGAGGCATCAAATGGCATGGTTTGGGGTCACACATTTTTTAACTTTATCTAATACTCATTGATGATGTTCTACACATTGAGAAATTTCCAATGGTGCAAAAATCCCATCAGTCAAAGGTCATATGAAAAATTTATGCCTCCCACAAGTTGACCTACTGTGTTGACCACCATGGTACAAGTGGATGCCACATTAGCCCCCATTACTCACGCATATGGGGCTAGCAACATATGGACTATCAATAAATTTCTATAGGGTCCAACACCTTATCACAATTGAGGCTTGAGGAAGTCAAAACCATAACCCTAGATGACTATCAAGTAATGTTAAATATTGGGCCACTACGAGAAGGGGTTCCATTCTTTAGCATTGTATTTGTTCCCTACTTGAGAAGAGAACCTAGGAGTGGTATTTTGAGAGCCTAACAAAGGAGGAGAGATTATGTAGAAGCCACAAATGCCACAATGTCAAAGGAAACTCTACAGAGAGTGCCTCTTTCTTTGTACTTGTATTTGAAGAACACAGAGTAGAGTAGCCTCACCTTCTAGCTAGGTTTTATCTTGTATTACGTTTCCCAGGTTATATCTTGTATTTATTTGTGGATGGAGTGTGATTATTTATTTCTGTTCTCTATTTTTTTCATTGAAATATTTCATACATTTTAAGAAGAAAACCAATAATCAAAGAATCCAAGATCTAAAGGAAATTAACCTTCACATTAAATATTTTAGTATTTTATTAGATATGTTGTGACGAATTGTCCAGTAGAATATTCATGATAGTTTATAGATCATGCATGGCTCATGATTTCTAAAAGTATATTTATGGGTAAGACCCTAGTTTCATCCCCAAACCATGGATAGGGTTCCCAAACATATCCTTGGTACACAAAACCTTGGATTGATGCSCATATCCCATTCATAGGCCAAATATTCTCTATGTATATCTCGTGTGGTTGTTTAAGTCCCTATGCATGTCCTATGATCCCTATAAGCATATTTTAGGGCCTAACACAAGTAGTCTTGTTTTCCTTGAACCATGGTCAAGACCCCAAGGCCCATCCTTGGCACAAAAGACTTAGAAAAGGAACACATATGACACTCATATGTCAAATATTACCTTTTTAGGGACCATGTGTTGGTTCATGTCACATGACCTTAAAACATTCTTTTAGTGCCTAAGACCCTTATTTTTTCCCAAACCATGGTCACGGCACCGAGACGCATCCCTAGTGTGAAAAATGTTGTAATGACACTCATATAACATTGATAGAAAATAAGTTTCCTTTATAAGTCCTATATGGTGTTTTAGCGCCTCTTACATTGGCTATAAGCCTTAAAAGCATATTTTAGAGCCCAATATGATTATTTTTAACCCTAGACCATAGTCATGGAGCAAATAACCATTCCTTGTGTGAATTGTTTTTTAAAGGTTTCCATATGCCATTGGTAGATCATGGATTCCATCCATAGGGGTCGTCTATTGGTTCAAGGCCACATTCATGGCTTGTGAGCCTTAAAATATTATTTTAAGGCATATTCCCTCCATTTTCATTCTTTAAGAATGGTCAATGCCTCAAGACCCATCCATGTTATGTATAGGAAAATATAGTATGAAGTGACTAAACAAATCTAACTAGTGTATTATTTATCTAGTGCATATACATAAACCTAGCTTGATCTACCCTTCTCAATAAAACAAACATTCAAGTAGTAGATCAAATTGAAAATAGGGTATTAAGAGAGGGAGGAAGAGGAGAACCTGTAATTTCTCTAACAACCTTCAAATGGACTCCATTTGATTTGGAGGAGTAGGAGGAAGAGAAGGAATTCTTAGCCTCAATGATTCTCCAATGAATACCCACACACAAAGAACCAAAAATATTTCTCCCTTCCAAAATTAGTAAAACCCTATCTCCTAGTTTATTAAGAACATAATGCCTTAAATCTATCAATGATTGAAATATATGTATTATTTAAGTGCAAATGACATGAAACATAAGACAATATATTTGGTCAAGAGGTGGGAAGTATTCTATTAATCAAAATAAATATATTACATGAGATTGCTACCTTGTAGTACATTGAGTTTTGTAATACATTTGTGGCTTTACCATTTTTGTCTGATCAAATTGACTTTATCAACCAAATATTCATTGGGTGCATCCTAGATCAATTTTGAATGGATCAAAGTCCCCACACAAATTTTGTTTATATATATTCATGGTTACACTTCCTCAAAATACAAATATGTGTGAGGCATTAAAATTAATAATAACTATACTTCTCCAAGGTTTTAATCCAATCAATATTTAACTTGTTTTATACACCACTTCATGGTGTTTTCTAAATCCAACACTAATTGTTGTGAAGAGACAAAAATAATGTATCAAGAGAGGCTTCCTGATGTATGCGGGTAGGGGTACAATCTACGACTAAAACAAATCTGTATTTTGTTTCTCTACAAAGTGAATGTTAGAGAGCCAAAATAGGAGGTCACCTACTGAAGAAAACAAAGGAGATAGATTCCAGACATAACAAAGGTAATAATGATAACCTTTATTTTTTTCATGAGTTCTACATACCCTTTCTTTTCTTAGTATTAAGTCAAATTAAAAATGGGGCCATGGCTAATGATAAAGGGCTAGATCATGATACATCAATAGGGGGGAGTGTATGATTGAAACACATAAATATTTTGCTTATCTACAAAGTGGATGCCAAAGAGTGAAAATAGTAGGCCACATATTGAAAATAAGGGAACTACCTACAAACATACCAAAGGTTAAGAATGTTGGGAATTTGGTTGCCATTGATGTCAACCTTGATAAATAGGTGAAGTATCATTGATTGATTGGTTTGAGAAGCATTATCAATATTGGACATATTGTTATGAAGGTGACTTGAATGTCAATCAATGTCAATATTGGACATAATTTTATGAAGGTTGGACATAATGTTATGAAGGTGACTTGAATGCCAATCATTGTCAATATTGGACATAAAGTTATGAAGATGACTTGAATATAATATTGACTAATGTATTGTATGGGCTTGGTATACTCATCCTATATTGCATAAGGTTGACATTGTGTCATTAACATCCATGCACAAAAGAAGAAACTATGAATAAATTGTCCAGATAAAAAGGGTAAATGGATAATCCAATATGGATCCATACAAATCACAATAAAGAAGTTAATAAGATATGGTTCATTAAAAGTGATTCAAAAAATCTCAATTGAAGAAGAGTCAAGAGATGAGACATAATGTTAATGGTGGATGTTTGGTGAGGAGGCATTGACACCATCGAGTAATAATTTGATTCGATTCAAACAACAATAAGTTCGACTATCAGGAAGTCGATTGACTACAAGACAAGTCGATTGACTGCAAGCCTATAGATTCATAGAAGTTGGAGAACACAAGTTGATCGATTTCAAGACTAAGCAAAGAAAAGTTGATCGATTGAAGGTCTAAGTCGAAGGAAAATTGATTCGGGAAATACAAGTCACCCAAAGCAAGTCAAGACGACCAAAGTCAAATTTCTCAAGTTAGTTTTCTTCCTAGTCAAGTCGGTCCAAGAAAGAAGTAACCTAAAGTTAGAAGTCAAAACAAACTTAAATACAAGTCAGGTCGAGGCTGAAGTAATATGGTTCGAATAGAATTGAAATACTCAAGTCGAAATTTCTCCTAGTTGTGTCGACCAAAAAGATGTTTGTCAGTTGAATGAGGAAGCAAATACGAAAAAGGGTGAGACCTAGTCAAATCTTAAGTGACTAGCAACTGAGAGGAAACCACTTTTAATATAAAAATAAAGTAAAATGTTTACAAGTTGAATTTAAATAATCACCAACAAAGGATATATGTGGAGGTCGATTTAGACATTCATGGAAAGGTAATATGTACGAAAGTCGATCTGGCATCCAATAATGAAAGGAAAATCTAAGAAAGTTTCCTTCAAAGAACCACTTTTAACAACCACCTCACACATTTTCTCAGGGAATTTTTTATGTGTCAGCTAACTGGGCACGTTCTGCAAAAACCCATGTCGTAGAATTTTAAAATTCATTTCCATCATTCCATAATCTTCATAAAAAAATCATTGTCTAAATTGGTGTACAAAAATCAATTAATAAAAGTTACCATTTGTGTTATTTAAATGAAGGGGTGCAATGTTCCAAAATGACACATTTTTTCAAAGTATCACCCTTTGGATGAATATGTAAGTAAATGAATATGAAGGGAAGAAGGTGTCTTGGTGGATATATATATATATATATATATATATATATATATATATATATAATGGATTAAATGAAAGTTCATTCTATCAAGTTGGTGATTGTTTACAAGCTGAGTCTTGTCAAGAGGATTTGATTCCTCACATCTCAGTTGGATATGAGATCAATAGGCTGGGTCGTGTTATGACTGTTGGATTCCTCATTTCTTAGTTGTATCTGAGAACTACAAGTTGAGTCTTGTATCAAAAAGTTGGATCTCTCATATTCAATTGAAGTTGAAGATATAAAAAGATTGTTTTTATTTATATTCATTCAAGTTAAATAAATAAAAGAATGATATTTTATCTACTTCATACAAT
>JASDQU010323597.1:17206-30235 GCA_032191745.1 Picea mariana
TATGCAGCCGGATGGCACAAATAGAAATGTAGATGTGAGAGGTCGAGACTTTGAACTCATTCCCTTCGGATCTGGCAGGAGAGGATGCCCAGGGATGGCTTTGGCTCTTGAAGTAGTCAGCGTTGCATTTTCCCATTTGCTGCATTGCTTCAATTGGAGTTTGGAATACAAGGATGGAATCCAGGAGGAGCTGAATATGAGTGAATCGTTTGGCATAACGATGCCACGACGCTTTGAGCTCTTTGCTACTCCATCCCTGAGGCTGCCCGGATGACTTTGAAGATATATATAGAGATGCCTTGGATTTGCAATACAAGTATTCTTCTCTTTGCTATTCCTGCAACCAGGTATACCTATACATGCATTTGATATATATATATATACATGCATTTGCATATATATGTCAAGGTATATCTACATGCATACTATATATATGTTTATATATGGAGTTGCTTTGGATATGTATAGGGAGTTGCCATGGATTTGCAATAGAATAACATCTACATGTGTATTATGTATTTGATACATTAAACATGTAAACATATGTGTAGCTATGGAGTTGCTTTGGATTTGTAATCAAAGTATTTTTATATCTACATGTAACATGTAAATGATATATTTAAAATTAAATATATAAATATATGTTTAGTTATGGAGTTGCTTTGGATTTGTAAATGAAGTATTTTTATGGTTTTTATGTTATTATTTTTATTTTATGTATGTAGTAGTACTGATTCAGCATATAGGCGTATCTCAAATTAATATTTACATGTATTTGATATATGTTTAGCTATGGAGTTGCTTTGGATTTGTATTTGATATATGTTTAGCTATAGAGTTGCTTTGGATTTGTAATTGAAGTATTTTTATGGTTTTTTTTATTATTTTTATTTTGTGTATTTAGTGGTACTGATTCACCATTAATGTTATTTATTTTAGTTATATAATATGTTAATTTATTTATTATAAATAATAAATTTTAAGAAAATGTTATATATATATATATATATATATATATATATATATATATATATATATATATATATATATAATTTTTTTATAGGTTAAATAATAAATATATTTTAATATTTATAATTATATTTATAATGAAATAGTTTAGATATATAATAAATATAATTAATTATTTATTTTTTATAAATTAATGAATGAATATGGAGTAATGGATGTAACAAGATCTAAATTTCCATTAAAGAACTTAGATAAATCAAATTAAATTCAATACTAATAGTTTATAAGTTTGGGATACATAAAAATGGTATGACGTTGATTCAATACTCCAAGAGAAATGGAATACTTTTTACACAAATTCCATTATAGTTTTTGGGCTCATATTCTTTTATAGCTTTTACTCATGTACATGATAACATTTTTTATCTTACAATCTTAGAGAATCACAAAATTATTTTTTAAAATATAATTCAATAATATCTACCATCCTTTTTTTATATTCATCATTGGAAGATTTATATTAATTAAACGGTATAGCTAGTCTAGTAGCTAGGGTACATTAGAAATTGTTTCTAAATTAGAGAGTGTTTCAGCATATAGGTGCATCCCATAAACAACTTCAAATACTTGACATAGTCAAAAAATACCTAGTTGTATGTTCTACAAAAAAGGCCTAGAATCGTGATTATTTTATAGCATATTTATTTAGTATAAGGCATGTCGACTAGCAGTTCGTCTGTTGCTTCCTTGGATGGATCCAACACCTACTTGGATGATTCCACATTCTCTGGAAGATGATGTTCTGTGTAATCTTCCATGGGCTTCACAAATTTATAATTAATAGATTGCACTTGATTAGAATTTCCAAAATCTCACCTTTGGACAAGTTAACTACCATACGACAAAGATCATTTTGTTCCTCCTCCAATGTGTTTAGTTAGCACTTCTACTACATTAATATGTCCATTATAACTTCAATCTGAGTAGATACATTGTTTTATCAATCCGTGATTTTCTCTGAGACTATATGAATCAATTTCCTTTAACTTCCTCCTCATGTCACGTTAGTTCCCTCTTGAGCTCTTGAAGTTCCCTATAATCCATCTGAAAAAAGATAAAATCCTAGGCCACAAAGGAGAGGATTGGAGTCAAGAAATTTTGAACTAGTAGGTTTATATAGAGAGGGTGAAACAATAAGAACCCAAGATGAGAACAAAAGATGATCAGAGAAGATGTAAGTAACAGGGTTGATACAAATAAACCTATAGTAGACCTAGTTGAGGCCCCCAATGTGATCAAATCCAAAAATAAGAACCACTTAGAATATAAAAAATGCCTAAGACATAAACTAGAGTCTTCCAATGTTTTTATCTTGGAATTAGAGATGAACATAGAGTCACTCAAACCATAATTTACTCCAAAGGATGAAAATAATTCATCTGAGAGTATGGTTATCACTGAAAACAACACCAGAGACCCAATGTAAATTAACTTCATAAAAAAATAGGGGAGGCAAGGTGTCCCACTCACCCGTTAAGTTGAAAAGGAGCACCAAAGGCATAAGCCATATGCCCAAACAAATAACCATTAGACAAAACCATGAGATAACATTTTGAATATGTCTCTTAAAGGAACCAAACCATTGAACCATAATCCTACAAAACTTCTGCCAATTTCCATCCAATGCTCCATAAACATGCGAGGGAGTGAGGAGTAGCATGTGACAAGAGGGGAGCAATCACTTCACATTATCATTCCTTTTGTGTGAACTGTGATCCTTATGATGGGCTATGTGCCCTCTTAAATGAGCTATACGTGGATTGATCTTCATTCATTCATGGGATGGGTTGGTAATACTCCTTGATGTTAATGACAATATTCCCCATGTTTTTTCAAGGTGGCTTTATTGGAAAAATGATAAACCCTCTCACACTTGCCACCCCAACAAATATCTACCATCTTGAAAAGAGACTCATTTTCCATTATAATCTTATTTACTCTTTTTCTCATAAATATTCTACATCTATCTTTATTAGATATAAATATTCGACATTTATCATTTTTAAATATGATTTGTATTGATGAATTTTCTCATGTTACCACAGTCTTTAAAAGTCTTACTTACTATTTAGATAATGTATGGCTCCCTTTGAAGAAGGCTTACACCCATGACAATACTCCCTATCATAATAGTCCTTCAATATTATCATGTACACTTCCTCATCATTCTCTATTCTCATGTACACATCCTCCTCATTCTATGCAATCATGTATGTTGTAAACCTTTCAATATTTTGAATCCTTTTTGAAATATGATCAAATTTAACTTTCACATTATTCAAATTAAATTTGGTATCTTTCATTACTTTTTTTTTGCATTTCACTAAATGATAAGGAAAAAAAATACATAAATTCTATCGTATAAAATAATACTTCTCCATCTAAAACTTCCATCTCTCCCTTATTCCTTTTAATTTTATAATTTTCATAATATGTTTTCAATCCTCCTTTATTTATCTTGTTTTTCCAATATCTTTCTTATTATATATTTTTTAAATTTATTTTAATTCATATCACCTTCCATTATAATTCTATATCATTTTTCCTTGTTTCTTTTAATTATTATTATCTCCTTTCCTATCATTTAATAATGCAATATCGGATTTCATTTCAACTTTTTATCCTAATTATTAATTAAATTGTTAATAATAACTTCACTATTTAGACATTTTTTCACTTCCATTAATTTAATTATTATTAAAATAATAAATTGAAATTCTAATTCATATTTTAATCTATTTATTTAATTTAACATTTAATCAATACCTCCTAGCTTTAAGTCTACTTTAAAAATTAATCAAATAATTCATAATTCATAAAATATTATATATATTAATATAATTGTGTCCTTTTAGTTCTTTCACTAACCCATTTCTTTCTTTCCTTTGAAGTTGAGTAGAAAATATGCTCATACTATCATCTTAAAATCTATAATGTGCTCATGCCATCATCTTAAAATCCAAAAGAAACAAAGATAACGATTAATCTAATTACTTATTTGCTTCATAATTTTAATTTTTTTAAGAAACATTCATTAAATGTTAAATGTTGTATATTTGGGTTAATGAAAAACATAATTACATTAAAAATTGAAAACAATACTTGTCTACTTTAGTAAATAAATTTAGATTTATATTAGATGATCAAGTTTATAATATTAAATTAAGTAACGTTAAATTCACATTAATATAATGGCTTTCCATTTCATCGAGCATCATATAACTGCAATTTTAAAAAAGTTATTGGAAATAATTCAACTTCTATATCTAATAAATCCTTTGATTCGAAGTTTTTCAATATGACAAGCAAGTCTATGGATGAGCTTCATGATATTAGTAATATCCCCAACCAATTCTGATCTAAAAATATGATTTTTGTGGTTGGGAAATTTCATCAAACACTTGGATAGAAAGCTCAAAAAACCCTTGACAACCCTTCTCTACATGTTGCCCCAACTTATAGAGGTTTTCTTAGTTGTTGTTTATCGTCAAACACCTCATAAAAAACCTTCCTAAGTTCCCATATATGCAACTTTTATATTTTATTGTTGGTTATTATGGAAATTGCAGTTGGATGGTTCATGCATTTTTTCAAACACTTTGCAAGTGTTTGTTGCAGCTTCCATTTAAAATGTGTTGTTGATTTATTTATGTGTTTGGGACAATGAAAACATCATAGAAAATGCAAGGAAATTACATAGAATGAATGCCCAAGGAAAAATACACCATAATTTAAAAAGTACCTCAGATCTTGATTAATTTATATTAATATAAAGTCACCATACAACATAAATTTCCATATATGAAACACAATAGCTAGCAATTGATTCAATGCTTGGAAATGGATCCCGAGACAACAAATATGCAATAGTAAACCTTCTGAATCCCCTCGAGAGCTTCCCACAAGAGATGGTTGTCCAAAAGATGAGTCCTCCACCAAAACATTGTGGCACCAAATGAAGAGACACACCTTGCTGAAGATAAATGCATTGGCTGAAGGTAAACTCAGCCCACCTCAACAATAGACACCCAATTACTAATAAAAATGTACCAAGAAGAATATGCATCTCCCCCACAAGATATGGTTCGCTCCTTCAAGGTACGATACACCCAACTCAATGAATAAATCGCCCCTAAAGAATGTCTCTCTGAAAATATGGAAATCTCCTCCTCAAGATGCCAAATGTTGATGAAACTATGATTTCCAAGTGAATACCAAGTTTGAAGATAGGATGGCTAGGATGGATATATCATCACCGAAACGAAGCCTGTCCAGCTAGGCTGGATCTCTCACCATTGAAACTGAACCTAGGGTTTGTCACTAAAGCATTATTTAGATTTAAAAAATATTTATTAATGGAATAATAGGAATAAACCATATTTTTAGTTTTTTTTAATGTTATATAAGTATTTGTTAATGGAATAATAGTTTTTTATATAGCTTGAGTGGGCCTAGTGGTTAAGAACATGTGTTTCCTCCTAAGAGATCACAAGCTCAAATCCAGAGGAGGTTATGGTATGTATACCTTTGTAGACTTTACTAGTCAAATCGTTGGATAGAGGGTGTTCGTTTTCCCACAAAGAAGGGGGTATCATACACCAATTTGATGTATGGCTTGGCTGTGACCTTAAAATTACATTATTATTATTATTATTATTATTATTATTATTATTATTATTATTATTAAAAACCATATTTTTAGTTTAAATATTTTTCTATACTATGAAATAATAGTAATAAACAATATTTTTAGTCCTTGAGGTGTAGGTTAGTTGATGACAGAGTGTGATGTTAAGGCACTCTGTGATGTTAAAGTCATCGGTTCGAAACTTGCGGGGACAAACAATCCAACCATGTTAAGGGTTGGTGTGGCTCAGGACAGGTGCAATCCCTGGGTGATTTTGATGACTTAAATGCCCCTGAGTCGCGGTTTCTCAGCCACGGGCTAGTCCCGTAGGTCACATACAAAGAAGCAAACAAACAAAAAAAAAACTATATTTTTAGTTTTTTATATACTAAAAATTTCTATATGTTTAAAAATATTTATATAAAAATTATTTTTTATAAATATACTATATAACTAAAAACATAATTGGTATGCCTATAAATGAGCATAAATTTTTTATTTTAATGGTTTGAGAATATGGTTTAACTCTTATGTGGAATTTATTCTTTTAAGTATATGGATTTTAATGAAAGTTTTCCATGGGTGGGAGACTTGTTTTCTTAATTCTTCCACCCATGACAAAAAAAATCAATGTAAAGTGTATAAAAATTATATATAGTTGTATAATGGTCATAATTTGTATCAATGTTTCCTCGAGGTGTAGGACAATTGTTGACAGAGTGTGTTGTTAAGGCATTCTGTGATGTTAAGTCACTGGTTCGAAACTTGCGGGGACAAAAACACGAACCATGTTAAGGGTTGGTGTGGCTCAGGTCAGGTGCGATCCCTGGGTGATTTTTATGTCTTAGATTCCCCTGAGTCATGGTTTCTCAGTCACAGGCTAGTCTCGCAGATCATAGACAAACTAGCAAACAAAAAAAAAATTGTATCAATGTTCTTATAATAAGTATAAATTATTAAATGATTTGTTATAAATGTCCTTAGAACAAGTATAAATCAAGTAGATTTACTATCAATGTCCTTAGAAGAAGTATAATTCATCATCTACAAAGATCAAAATGATTTTCTATCGATGTCTCTAGAACAAGCAAAAATCATCACCTATAAAGTTCAAGATGATTTGCTATTAATTTCCTTAGAACAAGTATAATTCAAAGTTTCCTTCTATGTAATACATCACATTAGTTCAAAGTTCCTATGTTTATGACAAAGGAAACACTTTGTTAGATTTTTTTTAAAACTTGGCAAAACTTCATTTTCGTAATGTATCAAACAAAAACCAACCTAGTCATGTGACAAACATAACCCAACATTGCAATCTAACACACAAAACCAAATGCTGCAACATGAAAAAATTAGTAATGTTGCAATGTTACGAACATGGTAATGTCACATTGTGTTGAACATTGTAACATCACAATGTGATGAACATAGTCGTGTCATCACAATGTGTTGAATATCCTCACATTGTAGTTTCACACACATATCCTGACATCACAATGTGAAAAACATTTCCAAACATTACAATGTGAAAAATATAACTCATTTTCGCAATGTGATGTACACAACTGAATGTCACAATGTGAAAAACATAGCCCAACATTGCAATGAGATGAACATTTATTGACGTTACAATATGATGAAAATAACTCATTATCGAAATGTGACAAATCTATTCCAACACCATAATGTGGCAGAAAAAACCCTATGCCGCAATGTGACAAACAAAACTTGATCAACATTGAAATGGGATAGTGCCATAGTAAACCATGGTTAAACATAATTTACATGGATCGCCATAATAAGATCCACATGGTCTAGGAAGATCAACATGAAAATGCTCAACCATAGTCAACCATAGGTCATGGTCAACCATAATCAACCATGGTGAAGGTCACCATGATCAACCATACTCTTCTTTGGTCCAGGTCAAGCTCAACCATGGTTAGCCATATTCACACCATATTCAACCATGAGAAACCATATTCAACCATGGTGAAGGTCAACCATAGTAAACCACACTCTTAGTCTTGATCAACAATAGTCAACAAAGGAAACACTTTGTTAGAATTTAAAACAAAAAAACTACACAAAACTTCCTTTTCATAATGTGTCAAACACAAACCAATCTTGTCATGTGATGAACATAAGCCAACTAGAATCTGACAAACAAAATCGAACGTTGCAACATGCTGAACATAGTAATGTTACAATGTGACGAACATAATAATGTTGCATTGTGATGAACATAAGAACGTCATAGTCTTACGGACATAGCCCTATCGTCGCAATGTGACGAACATATCCTCATGTTGCAATGTTCCACACATATCCTAACATCACAATGCGAAAAACATTTCCAAACGTTGCAATGTGACAAACATAACCCATTGTCACGATGTGATGTACAGAACCCAACGTTGCAATGTGACAAACATATCCCAACATTGCAATGAGACAAACATTTCCCAACATCAAAATTTGATGAACATAACCCACAGTCAAAATGTGACAAACCTATTCCAACACCATATTGTGACAAACAAAAACCCTACATTGCAATGTAATGATCATTACTTGATGATGGCATGTGACAAACAAAACTTGATGTCACAATGTGATGAACAAAACTTGATCAACATTGCAATGCAATAGTTCCATAGTAAACCATGGTTAAACATAATCAACATGGCCCACCATAATCAAATCCACATGGTCTACAGAGGATAGCCATAGGAATGGTCAACGATAGTCAACCCCGGTCAACCATGGTTAAGGTCAACTATGATCAACCATAATGGTCTATTAGGTAATGAATTAATACATAAATACATTAATGTATTAATATATTGATTAATTAATACATTAATGTAGTGTATAAATTAAAGTATTAAACCATTAATAATTATAAAGCTTGAATAATAAATTTAATAAAGTATAAATTTAATGTATTAATCTTTATTATTGTATGAATATTGTATTAATGTAATAATGAGTTATTAATGTATTACTTTATTACTATATTAATACTTTATTAATGTAATGTATTAATAACTTATCAGTGTATTAATTAATAATCTCTTAATGTATGGTACATTATACGTTAATGTAATAATACTTTAATATATACAATTCATTAATGTATTAATTGATTAATACATTAATAATTTAACACATTAAAGTGTTTATGTATTAATACATTATTAATGTATTATACTTTATTAATGTATTAATTAACACTTTATTATTTTTTTAATACTTTGTAAATGTATTAATAAATTAACCAATATTTTAAATGATTAATGTAATAATGTATTATTAATGTATTTTTTCACAAAAGCTAGTGGTTTTTTATTTTTTTAAAGGTGCAGTCAAAGAACACAAAATACAAAACAATTATTCTAGAGAACAATACAAATCTCAGAGTCTCTAAAGCAACATTCAACCAACTAAATGAATCACAACTTCTATCATTCCATGACCTAAATTCACTAAAGATTTAAAGAGAGTAAATTCTGTAGAATATACAAAAAGTACAAATTGCAAAGAAAACCATAGTTGATCAGTAAGTTTCTTGTTAGATGAAACCTCATCCTCTAGAGCCAAATTTTCCAATGAAGCGTTCAGATCAAGAATAGGAGTTACACCCATCATAGGTGAAGAAGTCGTCACTGACCCTGAAACAAAAATTGACAGAGGAGACTAGAGTTGAAGCTCCTTCACATTAAACCACAATGATGCCACTTTGTCCTACAATTGTCCCACAATATCATGATGTTGGAAAAAAGTATCGACGACGAAGGAGACTATTGAATTCAATGCATTAATCGAAAAGTGGATCCTCTATTGTTCTACCATCGCATCCTCATCCATTGGCCCCTCTTATTGATCGCGTCTTGCTTCACCTTCCATTTATTTAATCTTTGTAAAAGTGAGAAACCCTAACAAAAGTGTTATGTACCATAAACTAAAGAATGGTCCATCGAACAATATTGAGAGGCCAAACCAAAAATCTTTCTCTAGAAGCCACAATCCTGTAGAAGAAATAGAAGTGACCGAATGGCATTCCCACACTAGACCCATCCAATCTATGGCACCAGGCCCATCCAATCTGTGGCACCAGACCCATCCAATCTGTGGCACTCCATCAAATTATTAATCCCTCTTTCAGATAGATTTCCTTCTCATGAGTCGTTTTATATGTGGCCCAAACTCGTGTCAATTAACTTAACCATGCAATGAACAAGAACCTCCATTGAAGCCACACACAGAAACTCGAGGAATTTGATGGAAGTTGAGCTATCCATCACATTTTCATGTACCTCTCGACTCATTCCATAATTTGAAATGATGACATTCAATCCATAAAATGACATTTCCCACAGGTGCAGATCCATGGACCTCCACCAACGTTCATTCCACACACATCCATTATTGTATCGTTGTTATACATTAATAATGTACTAATGTATTCACACTTTATTAATGTATTATTAATATATAACTTTATTAGTGTATTAATACTTTATTTATATTTTAATGTATTAATAATGTATTAATGTATTAAGGTAACACATTAATGTATAATATTTTATTAACGTACTAATAAATTAATAAATTACAATATAATTTAATCTATTAACTTAATGCATTAATACTTTAATTTATACATTAAATAACTAATAACTACATTTAAGTAAAAGTGAAAAATGATTGATATATGCATATAAACTTTATTAATTTAAAAAAGTGGAAAATAAGATATATAGTTAATCAACCACTTTTACTTTAATATAACTGTTTTATTAATTTAATTTGAATTACAATTACTTTTACAACTTCTCAGAAAAATATAAGATGAAATGACATGAAGACCCTTCCTCTCGACATCTAGAGAGCTGGAATTGATACTTTAACAACTACTTTGGAATGGGCAATGTCGGAGACGTTGAGTAATCCTGCTGTGATGAAGAGAGTGCAAGAACAGCTCGAGTAGGCTGTGAGCAAACATGGCTAAGTAAAGCTCTTTGATGTACCAAGTCTGGAGTATCTGCAATGTGTTGCATACGTCTCTTTCACTATTGCTTCCCCACTAGTCAATGTATATAGTACTCTTATTAAAATGAGAGGCTCTTTGTATTGAGAGGAAGCAGCTTAGTATAAAGTATTTTTGTATATTTTTTTAGTTAAATTTTTTTATTTTTAATATGACAATAATTTTTTATATTTAATTTGGTAATATGGTGTTAATAAATAATAATATTTTATATATCTTATTTTTCTTTGGATTTGAACTTGTGATCTTTTAGGAGAAAACATATGTTTTTAATCATAAGCTCACTTAGGCTGTTTAATAATAATCTATTTTTAAGGTCACTCCCAAGCTATTTTTAAGGTCACCCCTAATCCAGAGACCAAATTGGTATATGAGACCTCCTCCCCCAGCTATTTGACTGATAAAATCTAGTAAAATATACATACCTTATCCCCTTCTAGATTTGAACTTGTTTTATAGAAAAACCCACCAACAAAATCAACAAATCTAATAAATAAATGTTTTATTATATTCATTTAATTCTTTTTTCTCCATTTTATTTTTTCAATATTCTTTTTTAATGTTTTTCATATAATAAATTTATTTTACTTTATATCATCTTTCATTATACTCTACCTTCATTCTTTTTTATTTTCTTTCATCATTTTTATTTTTCTTCTCCCACACCTTAACAATCCAACATCCTATTTCATTTATTTTTTTAATTGAATCACTAATCTATTTTAATTATGTTTCTATTTAAATATATAATATCAAATCTTCCTTTGCATCCATTAATATAATTATAGTTTAAATAATAAGTTTAAACACTCATCCATATTTTAATCTATTCTTTAATTAATTAATTTTTTATTAAAAAAACAAATAAAATAGAACAAGTTATTAAATAATATATATTTATTAATAATTAATCAAATAATAGATAAACTATTATATATTAATAAAATTGTTTTTTTTCTTTTTGTCTATTATATATATTAATAAAACATGAGGCACATTGTGAAAATGGGCACAAATCCTCATTCCTACCTACCTCATGCGTTCACCAGTTTATCAATTTTCATTTTAGAAACAATTTCCTATATGCTTGCTCCAAGTTTGACTACAATATTTACTTAATATAAATATTCAAGTTATAGTCATTTAAAAAATCTTGGTAGATATTTATTAATTATATTAATTATATGTAAAAATGAAAAATTTGTTATTTTAAAATTATGGTAAATATTCATTAACTATATGTTATAGTTAATAAGTAAAATTTGTTATTCTCTAAGATTGTAAGATAAAATATGTTATTATGTATATGAGTCAAACAGCTATAAAAGAGTATTATTATTTCATTTTTTCTTGGAATGTTGAATCAACTTCATACTATTTTCATCTATCCCAAAGTTTTAAATTATTTATGTTAAATTTAATTTTGATTTAAGATAGCTCTTTAGTAGAGATCTAAATCTAATTCAGTGATCTAAATCTAATTGAATCCATTATTCCCTATTCATTTACTAATTTATGGAAAATAAAATAATTGATTATATTCATTATAAATAACAATCTCATGATATATTTAAATTATTTTTTATTAATTTATTATAACTAATTATAACTAATAATATTAAAATCTATTTTTTATTTTAAAAAACACTATACATAAAATAACATAATTATATTTTAATTTAAAAAAAATAAATTATAATTTAGATCATGGTTTTTTTTTAATTTTATAATAATTTTAAATAATAATTAAATTAAAGTTTTAAATAAATAATATTTATAATGAATAAATCATTATAAATTAATATGTTGGATAAGTAACATTCATGATGAGTGGCTAACACTGAATACACAAAATAAAAATAATATTATCTTGTTTGTTTGAAAATGGGGTGGGTTTCTTTGTTTCTGTCGCTGTTTTCTAGCATTTGCCCAATTATGCGAAGCTTTGGGATAACCTTGTGCAGGAAGATATTAGGTTGAAGTCCCGTTCAGAGCAACAGAATAAAGTAGAAGACATAGCCCTCGTTGGGAGGACGATGAAGGGAAGCAAGAAAGGAGACAAGAAGGGTAATAAGAAAGATTCAAGTTGGCTACCACTGAATACACAAAATAAAAATAATATTAAAAAAAACCCACAAGAATAATTGTAATACAAATCCAAAGCCAACTCCATAGCAAATCCAACCCAACTCCATAGCTAAGCATATATGTTTATACACATGCATGTATCAACTCCATAGCGAGGCATATATAGATATACCTTCAAAGTTCTCCGTGCAGATCCAAGGCAATTCCCTAGCTAGGCATATATAGATAG
>JASDQU010323605.1:0-12737 GCA_032191745.1 Picea mariana
CCTCCTCTGCTACACAGTTGTTCACATGTGGCTGAATATATCTGATAAGTACAGGTTGGTGGACAACTGACGTAGGCTCACTGCTCTCAGGCAGTGGCTTCTCATTGATTGGCTCTGGACAGGAAATATTCTGCTCATCTGGTTCTTTATCCCTTTCTGGTTGGCTCTCCCCCGGCTCAGATTCGTATTCATCATAAACAGCCCCCGCAGGTAAATTATTCTCTTCTTCGTACTGCTCAGCGTCTCCTGAAAGACCGAGATGGCTCATTTCCCCGTGATAATCTTCCTTAGTGGGTAGAGGACAAGGTTCTACGACCTGATCCTGGAAATCCAGCATATTGAGCTCAGACTTTGATTTGTAACTGTCATAAGTGGGCTGGCTGCTCTGATCAGCAAAAGGTGATGTGGGGTCCCGCTGCTCCTCTTCCAGATAATCATCAATGTCGTGGGGAAACAAAGCTTTTCCAACTTGCAGAAGTGGAACTATCCTCCGCTCCTCCGTTTCGACCTCGAGTGTAAACACATCATGGGAGATCTCGTGAAGGAAAAGAGAACAATCCTCCTCCACAACCACCTCTTCATCGTTTTGATATGAGACAACAAGCTCATCGGGGGCAGAAACTAACGTAGCTATGAAATTTTCAATAAACTCCTCAAAAGAGCTGCTAAGAACATGTGCCTCAAGGACCGAAAAACCCTCTCCGTTGCCTTCAAATTGCGACCTTGCATGTTGGGCAGTGAAAGATTTCGTCTGCTCTATCAGTTCACTCACCGCATCTTCTTCCCCTAGTATTTTATCCTTACAACCCCTATCTGACATAGTTATATCTGGGAGGATTTCTTCTTCTTGGCTCTCCCATGGGTCAGCATAATGACCATAAACCGGACCCGTGGGAAAGTTTTTTTCATAATTGCCCTCAGTAGAGCTGTTAATTGCATCTGCTTCAAAGGATGGGAAATCCTCAACACATTGTTCAACTTCCCACCTGTCAAGTCTGGTAGTGATAGATTTTATCAGTTACATAACTCCGCTCGAAGCATCTTCTTCCTCCCTGGGATCTTCATAATCATCCATTGTAGAGATACCAAAATCATCTTCTTCAAATTGTGGAAAATCCTCTGCACATCGCTCAGCTTCCCACCTGTCAAGTCTGGAAATGATAGATTTTATCAGTTCCATAACTCCGCCCGAAGCAGATGAATGTGGAGGAGAAAGGACTGATTCCTTATCCAGGTCATCAGGATCATCCTCATAGCCTACATAAGAAACAACTCTATCTTGTATACATTTGTTGTAGTATCCCTTACAACAGTTATGAAAAATCAACTCAGAGGGATAAAGCTCCTGACAATAGGCAGTGAAGGCTGCATGGAATTCACTGAGTGAAGATATACTAGTAGGGGGTAAAGAATGATACCATTTATGAGCATCCCCTGCTAACGAGAACATGAACATTTTCAGTAATACATCCTCATGATGTATCTTCCACTGATGCATGAGTTCATGAAACTCACTGAGGTGCTGAGCAGGGTTGTCCTCTTCATGTTTTCCAAATATGGGAAAATAATCGCCCCATTCATTCGGAGAGGGGAAAACATTAGGAAAACCAGGAATAGCAGAAAAATTAAAAGGAGCAAACCTACGAGCAAGGATTTTCTCCATATCGAACCAGTGGAGTTGCCAATTGATCTTTGAATCATGGAGTTTCCAGGTGAAAGATGCGCAGCTTCGAATGTGTCTGGTCCTTTTTCACCATCAAAGGCTAGATCCTAACGTTGTTGTTACCCTAGGAAGCTTCTCAAGATTAGAAAGTAACTGCTGAAACCTTCTCGAGAAAGATCCTTAGGGTCATCTTTTAGGTGTGCTAACAGTAGCCACAGCTGAAACAGTGATGTGGAAACCTTGGAGTCGCCATAGTGGAGTCGCCAGGTGCACAGTAGAAATATTGAAGGGCTCTAATGTCTGATGCACCTTCAGAATCAGAGGCTCAATGTCGTTCTGCCCAGGGAAAATCTTCAACTTCGTCCCTGACAACGGCGCTAGAAATGTTGGTGACAGAATTCGCTCCTGGATTGCAGCAGGAGCAGAGCCTGATGCCCATTAGTTTTTATGTCACGATAGTTTTAATGGGTGATCAAATGGGTAGAGACTCGAGAATATATCACTCAAACTCAGGGACTGGGTCCAGCATGCGAGGAACAAAGGAGGTCTTGATCTAACTTCAGTCAGTGGGTTGATTTGAAAATGAGCAGGTTGAAGACTTGGTGAGAGGAGTGGACAAACTACCTTAGGCAACAGGCATTTTAGTAATTTGTAGAAGAAAAAATCTGAATGTGAGATCCTCTGGTTCAGAGCTTCGAGGAACTGAGAGGGGGGACTTGACTGGATTCTCCAATTCCAAGTTGTTCAGTGCTAAGAAAATCACAGGGACTGATTAGAAACAATGCAACTGTTACAGTTATCAAACTCTACATCATCCTATAACAGTTACAACTCGATTGGATTCTCCAATTCCGAGCCATTCTAATATAGTGTAAACAAAGACGCAAAAGAAAAAACTGACATTCATCAGACAAGAAGTCTCAAGAGTCCATACATAACCAGGAAAACAGTGCTTCATTAAAGTTTACCATCGGGAGCCTTGCTCAACCATCGATGCTGACAAAAATGGCGAAAACACCTACATATACTCAAAAAAAACCACAGCAGAAAAAACAAGACGCTGCATTAAAAACATTGCATTTGCATGTCTTTTGACAGTCTGTGCATGCAGACTCTGACTGATCGTGCACCCAGGACTTGGTGTCCCCTCGGGCAAATTCGGACGGCTATTATTTGTCATATGCCACCTTAACTACACATGGCTCCTGCAAGGGAAGTAGTTGAGCCATTAAGAGCTGAGCTAGCGTGTTCAGACCTCCTTGGTGAGTCGAGGACTCGGCGTGGCTTCCATGAAAATAACTAGTACAGAGGACCTTCTTGGGTAGACTTTCAGCCGGAACATCCATACTTTGCAATTAATGAGTGAGGCGAGGTTTCAACCACCCTCTCTCTTTTTCATTCATACCCAGCAGGTACCGGGATTTAGATCACGTTGAATTGGCATCTGGAGAACACAGTGCCCCCCCTTTGAAACTCAATTCGGTGCTTTTGGCCTCCCTTTTGTAGAGCCCTTTCTACTTTCTCGAGTGACCATGGGCCGTGACCCTACGCCTACCTTCAAAGGTGCTTTTGATGTTTCGGGGTTGTGAGAGAGTTGTTCTTTATGCTTCGAAGTCGCGATGGGCGAAAAGGCCGACAACCTATTCGCGCACCACTTGTTCCTCCAGGATGAACAACTAAGATCACTCTCGGCGATTTGGGGCCCGTCTTGTCAAATGATAAACATTAGCGCCCCTCCTTTAGGCCTGCTCCTCTGTGACCAGGCACCAAAACCATGGGCCTAATTCTGGGCGCTTTCCTCATTTCGGGATTCGAGGTTTTGAGAATTGAAATGATGAGGAGCGCTTACCCCTTGAACTCCCGAATGTCGACATGACACGGATGTGCGCCGCACGTCCTTCAGATGAACGACCCATATAGTATTCGTTATTATAAAGGGGGCTGCCCCCATTTATAGGCTCGCTTGATGTGACCTAGTGCTAAGACCGTGGGCTCGGCTCCAAAGGTGCTTTCGACGTTTCTCCGATTGACGATTTTAGCTGTAAAGAATGGGAGGCTCCTTGTCTCCCGAAACACCGATTCCCGATACGTCGACTGGCCGCCACCTGTCTAAATCCTTTGTGCTAAATCCTGGGAAACTTAACAGCCCCAAAAACTCGATGACCATCGATCTGCTTCATCAATTGATCCTTGCCATTGAAATCAGACTTCTCGCTCGCTTGATTTTAAGCCCGAAATGGACTTCTTTTTGACCTGCGCTCGGTGCTTATGGCTGCGGCCCTTGAATAAAACACATCCGACCGGTTTTCAAACCCCACTTCTATGCGTTTACACCAGAGGCCTACAATCAGAGAGGAGAATACCCCTATACAAGAAATGTTGCTAACATGCATATCACAGAGTTGAGTTGGAGGCTTGATGTGAACATGCTGGATGCACATGACCGAGACGAGTCCATGTTGGGATTCACTTTTGGTTGCAACAATGGACGAATGTGATGGAGTGTGTTGTGAAGCTTGTCACCTCAGCGATGAAGTAAAACTGAGGTTTTTGGACAACAAATTGGTGGAAGTGTGTGGCTCGACACATCATAAGTCTTTGACTTAGATGAAAATTTGAACTTGCTTTTAGCCACAACAAGGAGGTTCATTTGTGAAATCACACTTGATGGTTAAGAGGAGTTGCATAATTATGACAGTATGAATAATTGAACCATTGGTTGGTGAAGATGTCATGAATAATTTGGATTGATTCAAGTTCTTGGCAGATCTAGTTTGTTTCATTGGTTTCGTTGAAGGGTGAATGGGGAGACTTTGCTGAAGACAAGGGCGACCTGTTCTCATCGCAGAAATGGGATAGGTCCAGGTGTTGTGACCTTCATTGGAATCATGAACAATCTAGAGTGACTTGAGGGTGGCATATGCGAATGAGGGCTTGGAAAAATATACTTGGGAGAGTCCAAGAAGTGGACTTAGACAGACTTGGTGACCAAACATGGGGACGAGTTGGATTATTGGATAACTCTTTTGCAAAGTGAGTTGAAGGGATTATTACGACGAAGAAGACAATGAGACACATATTTCATTTGAGAAAATGTTGGATGAGTTACTTTGATGCATGAGTGCCTTAGACACATTGGTTATCCAAATGATGAAGTGTCTTGGAAGAGGTAAGATGATTCATTCCAAGAGATGAACGAAGTAAATAAGGAGTCAACCAAGGAAACTGTTGATAGACAACTGAGATGGGTCAAAACATAGGCCGAGTAGATTGAGTGATGTGCTCCTACTCATGGTATGGGACATGTGAGAGGTAGGGAATTCTCAGGATGCTTGTGGATGAAAATGGAATGACTCAGATATCCAAGGATCGTTGGTTGGAATTGACGAAAGAATTGGCTCATACATGTTTTGGCATGGAAGTCTTTGGGTGGCTCATTCAACTTGGAACCATTTGGATAATACATTGAAAAACTTGTGAAGGCCATTTGTGGACTTATATAGATTGGAGGATCACACAGATAGGGTGAAACTAAGCATGAATGATGAAGTGATGAGGAGGGGACTGTTGGATGTGTGAGACTTTTGCACTTAGACGTTTTGTGGACATGTGACTAAGAATATGGGAGGTTTATCGATGAAGCCATGCTCATACTTGAATTGGGAATACTTGTCAAAGAGAATCAATGTGCAATGGAGGGAAAAATTGCAAAAGTGATGAGGCAGTCTTGGGAATCCTACAATATGTGGGATGAGTAAAGAGAGTGAATTCAGTTGGCCGCATGTGTGACAGACATGGAGATATCTCCTTGAGGTTTCAAATATCTTGGATATGAGATGAGATCGGTGCAAAAATAGAAGGAAGTGACAACAATGTTCGCAAGATAAATGAAGAAAGACTTCGTTTTCGGGTGACATCACAACATAGTGAGGAAAGAGAGTTTTCCTTGGCCAGTTTTTCATAGAATATTCAAGATGCAGATGGGAGGAGATCAATTTGACATGGATTTGGGCCATCATGCAGATGATCATATGGTTGGACTGGCCATCCAACCAATCCTACCTTTGGACGGGCTAGTGCACAACAACATGGCGAAGGGGTCATACTTCAAGCACAACAATTTGTTTGTGAAAAGTTTGGCTGTTGCGGAGGAGTTTCTTAACAAAGTTGAATGAAGATAAAAATGAAGGGCCAAGTGGAACCTTCCCTTCATCTTTCTGGGTTGGACAAGGTGAGAACAATGCAAAAGAAAATGACTAAGTTTCAACATGAGGAAGTACATACCATGACTTATGCGTGAATGTTGGACTAGCTACCCAATCAATGTAGGAATTTGGGTGCACAATGTACATATGCATGCAAGGAATGGTTGAAGTATGGGTGCATAAGAAATCATGAAGGTTCAACACTTAGACATTTTTTTGTTCTAGTTGAGGTTGCAACAAAACTTGTGATCGCAATAGAGTAGAAAATGAATGTCATCGGTGATCGTAGCAGATGAAGAATGTTTGGATTTTTGAGACGATGATGAATTTGAATGGGGGAAGGTATAATACCTCCAGAGATGGTATGAGAACACGTGCTCCTCCACCAAATTCTTGGACGAACGAGTTGGGAAAGAGAGCCCTCGATTTGATTGATAGAAATGAAAAGTGTCGTATATAGTAAAGTTGGGTTCCTTGGGAATGCGTTGTCATGCCAAGGATGACTTCACCAAGAAACATTGTGGATGAAGGTTAAATAAGGAAACAAGTTAGGTGGGTGGCCCATGGGAGTCATGGGTGCCCCACCAAAGGTTGGAGACAACGAACGAACTAACAACATAAGTGCCTAGCTAATCAGATGAAGAATGAAGGTTGGGGAAGTTCGGATGCCTTTGGTGCATGCCGTGCCAAGGGGGGATGAGCAAACAATGACATAAATAATGAATGGATGCCCAGGTGATTTGGGTGCCCAAAATTGAAAATGAAGAAGCTGGCCAAGGACGAGAGTGCCCAAGAAAATGGAGCACGCCCTTTGACAAGTTGGCTCAAAATTTCTAAGTGGACAAAATGAACGAAAGAGGCATGTCTGTTCGGTGACAAAGGGGCACGTTGGTTAATGGGGCACGTTGCTTGGCAACGATGCACGCCTATATAACCAAGTGAGTTAAGCATTTGGTAAATCATCCAAGGAAAGGAGAGACATCTTCACAATTTCATATTCGAGGTTCTAAGCTAGCGACCAAGGAGGGGAGAGCTACTCCCCAAGGAGCCAAGTAGATGCTTGAGGGTAACTTGGGTTGCCTTGGGGAGGCAGAACCAAAGTGCAGGTTTGAGAAATTGTTTCTTGAATGGAGAAATAGAACAAACAAAATGTTGTAGCGAAGGGAAGTCACTCCAATCCGAGGCAAAGAGACGTCTAAACCTAGAAATGGGGTAGGCGCACTGAGGCAAGAGAAGTAGTCTACAGGAAACAAAGTATGAAGTTTCGTTAAGTCTCAGGAAACGAAGGAAGGGCACCCAAGGGAATCTCAGTGAAGTAGATCTGTATGGTTTTTGCAATAGGTTCTTGTAATGAGTGGAAGATCCTTGTAAAAAAATTATTTTTGTGGAATGATTTTAGCTCGACACACTGCAGTTCTTGTTAATAAACGATTTTGGGTTTTAGGTAAGTTTGGCCATCCACACATATGTTTCGGTTGTTCATGTATGAATAGTGTTTCTTTATTGTTGAAATAATATAAGTATAAGAAAAACATAGACATAAATAAGTAACAAACAATACTAAGTGAAGGCATAGTCTAGGTTGAGTAATTTGGTTTGGTCTTGCCACCAAATGAAAGACGTTGGTGCTGCACTGAACGTTGTCCATGGTCCCTCCTCTTGAACTCATCCAAATGCTCTGTCAATGCATCTAACCCTTCCACCATTTCCTTTGTCAATTCTGGTTGTGTTTGTATTACTTCTTCCAAGGATGCGAGCTCCCTCTTCACAAGATGCTCTTGGAGTTCTTCGATCTATTCAACCCGTTCCTTCAACAAACAATTTCTTGAGAAATGATTAAGGTTGCACAAGAAACAATGAATTGGTGTACCTTTGTGGTCAAGTAATTCATCCTGCTTCTCGGCTATGACTTCAAATCTATCATGGGAATCCCCCTTCATGTAGTGAGAATTGACCCTTTCAGAGTTCAACGATTTAGTTCCATCCATTAGATATTCGCTACATGATTCTTTCCATTTTCTATATTTCTTCATCTTTGGGCAATACCTTGTGAAATAGTGACCTAAAAATACTTCACAAATGATAGAGTTGATTCCTTCAAATGAACTCTACTGTTTGATGATGTCAATGATCGTGGATATGGTTTCCCTTTCCTTGGGAAAGTATGTCACTGAGACTTGGAAACCTTCGTTTGCTAAGATATATTTCCATCTTTCATCCCATGCATCTATTGGCATCCAAATCACATTTTTCCATTGTCCTATAAGCTGCCTACACCAATGTTTCGCAAACATCGATTTTTCGTCGCAATTTTCAAATGAACGATAGTTTTATTCTTTACGCCTTTTGCACACTTATTTCCATTATGTTTTCACGACTGTAAGCGTGAAAACATTGGTCTTTCGAAGCCGCATTAGAATCACTATTTGAACTGTCGTTATCTTTCTGGTCAATATGCCTATTGCACTTACATTTCATGTATCGCTATGCAGTTTGCAAAAGCCCTTTCGATCTGTACTCATTGGACATTCTTGTATTGATTGTGTGACTTGGTTTCATTAAGTTTGTAAGGCATTGGCATTTGGATTTGCGTTTTATTGGACCTACTCGACCTTTGGTTTCATGAAAATACATAGGGGTTGTGATTAAATCCTTCATATATATCTTTTTAATATAATTGCCTATGTTTATGTTTTCATAACTATTGGTATGTTGATTATATAAAGACCCATCGACACATTGGTTGAACTATTGATATGAGTTGATACATTGGCGCATGGTTAAATATTTGATTTTGGTTTCAAATTGAATAATTGATGGTTTAAAACTTTGGCACAATGTTGATTACGCGCGTTGGTTTATACATTTACCATTTCATTCATTGGTCGGCCAAGTGACATGACTGTTAAACCATTCTATAATGGGTAGAATAGCTATAAGCTGGCGGTTGTACTTTGGCAATAACTATTTTGCATGGCAGAGATAAGCTCCACCACCTTCGCACGATGGCATTTATGCCTATCCCTTATTCACCGTTTACCTTTGTTAGCTCGGATAGCCCTGCGTGCATTCTACTCCTGTGTGTGTTATGATCCAAACCCTAGGCTTACCGTGTGCTTGGATCCATGGCACCAGTCATGCGAATCAAGCCAAATGGTAGCCAAGCCTTGTTAATATTCAAAAATGCCCGGAAAGACCTCGAGGCTAACGGTTGGCTCACCTTCGTGCAGAGATTTGAGGGTTTTAACTTATTTGTAGCACAACAGTTCGCTTTGACTTTCGATGGCTGTAGAGCCAAGGTGGGTGACATACAGTTGGAAAATGATGAGGTATTTATCAGTTCTGCTACAGGGTTACCTGCCATAGGTCAATGTTGGTTCAAAAATTCGAAAGTAGAAGAGGTTCCATGGCCGCTGTTGTTTCTCTCGCGCAAAGTCACCTCTTCTGACAGAGGTATGCCCATATCTATGCTTAAACCACGATGGCAAGACCTTTTGATGCTAGTAAAGCAGTTCGTAACCTGTGAAGGTCGATACGTACTCGTTTTTCTCTACCACCTGCGGTTGCTAATGAATTTTATAGGGTATCCGTTAAATATGCCTTTCTAGTTTCAGCGCAGTTTATATAAAATGTCGAAAAGGTTTAAAAAGGAGAAGGCTGACAGTAGCCTATTCCACCATGGGCTTATTAAAATTATCATTGTTTATCACTTGAGTTTACATGGTGATAGCTAGAGAGATTTCATCGCTCGAAATGGTTTCGATGACACGGACCCTATACAGGTTGACTAGCCTGTGGTGAATGAAACCAAGGTCGGGCCACCCGTGCCCTTCCATATCCTATTTCCCGCTCCTAAGCCTTCGGTCGACCCTGCTATTGACTTACCAGACATTGGAACTGAGAAGACCGAGACTATAAAGAAGCCTGTAAGCAAAAATCCCAAGGCAAACCCTACTGCTAATGCCAAGGGTAAAAAGAACGCTCGGATTATTTCAAGGATGGCTAGGAACAAACCTAAACCCTCTGCTGAGTCAAAGCCTATTGTCCTTAGTGAGGATTCAGATTCTGACATAGAACGTTTTCTAGCTAATGAGTACCCTTACTCGCAGGGTTTATGCCCCGAGACTCCTTATGATTTCGTGACAAATCTTCCCTCCTGCCTAAGAAACGATCTTAGCTATCCTGGTATCAAATTTCCCAACGAAAGCCTCAGCAATATGTCCAAACCCTCGCCTGCTCTTTCAAAACCCACATAGCCTTCTTGTGACCAATGTGACTTATGTACTACATTGACGTTCCTCTACTTCAATCGAAAATTCAATCACTGGAAAGTCAAGTTGCAGTGTTGACCAGCCAAAGAGACCAACTCCAAGCGACTGATAAGAAGTAGAATACGACTGGCTCTATAGTTTTCAAGAATGTTGAATCGACCACGGCCGTTATCAACTCCAAATTGTCGTGATCCAACCATACATGTATGAATTTTGATATCATTTTAGTTTTGTGAATGATCAAGGTTGATATAATGATTTGAATTTTGTTTCGAATAGCTCTATCATTCGGTGTTCATCCTGTACATTGTCTCGTTTTGCTAAAAATAAATGAAATTTTGATTTGATATACGATTTGCTCATAGATTTTTATTGGATTTGAATGGTCTTCATTTGGATTTGATTTGTTCATTTGTCTCATTGAGTTAACGAAACTGATGGTTTGTCTTCGATTGAATTCGTTTTGTGTTTACTCTGAACATGAAGTTTTTTGTGCTCAATTTAGAATACGATCACGTTTGGATTTGATTTCGTTATGATTCATATGCTGTGATTGGTAAACGATTTCAATCAATTTGGTTGTTACGATCTTGTAACATGATTGTCATGTAATCTTCTCAGAACAAGAATACAACTCTGTTCGGTTTCAATTTGGAAGGAACTGCTCTGTTTTGTATGAAAACAATGCTCTCAGTTAAGCCCGTGCAAATGCGCCCGAATCGTGGAATGGTTTTGATTCGTAATGACTATGTTGAGACCTTTTCTGTTCGATTCACTCTTATTCTGATTGGATTATCCCATATCTTGAGTTGGCAAGATTGTTTTATGAGCTGGATTCGTGTTTTAATTGCTGCTCTGTTTGATTTGTAAAAACAAATTGATCAACATTCGTTATTTTTGTCAAATCCGATTATAATTCATTGTCAAATGAACGATTTTGATCAAAGTCAATCGATCTTGTTTGCCCAATTTGCAATAACAAATTACAAATTTTGTTACCAATGAATCGATCCTGTTATGATTTTATTTGAATTGATTTTCGTGCCAGTTTGAATTGATCTATTCGTGGCATGAATCGTTTGTTGTGTCAACACAGTTATAACGATTTGAAAGTGATTTTTTCGGATTCATATCTCCTGTTGATAAGGCAGCATAACAATTGCTTGCGATTTGTTTTGATTATGTTGATTTCGATTTGATATGAAATGATTGCATTGTTGTTCCATATAATTTTGTCACCCGACTTTGTGGTAACAAACAAAATAGAGTACGCCTATCTCTGTAGTCTTTTAATTGATTTGGATCCTGTTTGATTTCGAATGGTATAATAACTTCAAATTGAATGATTCGTTTTCAAACAGCTATTGGATGTTAATTGAATTTGATATTTTTTAAAGATTTTTAATCAATTTTAATGCTGATTCTGTGTCTTATTTAGACCAGCTACAGAATCGCAAGATTCTGTAGCTAGTCTATGGGATTAGATTTTTATCATTTTGTTAATAAAGAATCCTTCTAACTTGTTCATTTTTGCCCCTTTTCAGGTAAATTCGAATTGAATGGGACATGTTGGATAGTCTAGGGGAATATTTGTGTATTTTAGTTTTACTTTAGATTCCTAGTTTAGTTAAACTTGGGATATCTTCCCAGATTTTATGTAAACAATTTGATAACTTCCACAGGGAGGTTTTACCCTGTGGAAAAACTTATAAATACTTATTATTTTTGTAATAAGGATCATCCTCACTTGTGGGAGAACCAGGCTATGGAATTTTAATACAAACTGAGACAGAAGTTGATGTTCTACTACAACTTTTGCTTTTCATAATATCAATCTTTTGTTTCATGTTTATGCTTATCAATTTGCACTTGATTAGTGACTACTTTAGCTATCATAGTCTTTTGCAAAATGATATGATTGAATTAATGTGATCCATGTCTGATTTATTTCACTAATTTAAAAACACAGCAAATACTTTATTCAGTTAATGAATGACAGATTTCTCTTCTTCATCAATTGAATTATTTTGTATAAGTCTTTGCATACGGGTTTATCTAACTGTGGAGATTTATAGATCATATGATTTTTGTGATTTTTATGTCTTGTTTGTCCTATAATCAAACTTGAAGAGCACTGCAGCTATCGTTTATGAGAAGCTTCTGGATAATTCGGTGCGGTTTTCCTCCCTCCGATCAGCTAGAACAATCATCATACACAGGGAAAATCTGGAGTATTTCTCCAGGTCAGTTTGTGATTATTTTCGTTAATTTCTTCGGTATATTAATACTGCTTTAGTTAGTTATATTTGTAGTTTAGCTTAGAGTTTTAGTTTAGTTAGTTTTCTGTTTTATTTCTGTTCATAAAATTATAAAATCAACAAAAACATCTTTCTCTGTCTTAGGGCAGAATATAAATGAATTTTTCAGTTTTTTCTTTAAATCTGTGAATTGTAGATATTGTACATTTTGTGAATAAGTTATATTTCAGTTAGTAGTGAGATAGTTTATTAGTTAGAGTTAGTATAGTAGTAGTTAGTAGATTATATATATAGAATAGTTAGATTATTTTAGTTTGCTTAATAATTAGTTTTAGTTTAG
>JASDQU010323608.1:0-12985 GCA_032191745.1 Picea mariana
GAAATCTTGTCTTGCTAACCACTAACATGGCCCATCCAAGCTCAATGTCGAAACCTTGGCTCTGATACCAATTTGAAACGTCCCTCGGCCGACGACCCCAATCGAGTAACACTACCGAAGCAACCTTTGTTTTTCCTTTATTGCTCTGATACCAATTTGTAACGTCCCTCGACCGACGACCTCGGTCGGGTAATGCTACCAAAGCAACCTTTGCTTTTCCTTTACTGCTCTGATACCATTTATGTGACATTCCTGGCCTTAAACAACAGGCCAAGCCATGCCACTGAGTAACTTTGTGGAAATAATTACATATAAAACTTAACCGGAAGATAGAGATAACATCTAGTATTCACACATATAAATATATATCTATCTAATGCAATTAAACAGGAGTCAATGCTCCACTCATACACATGTTCTTGTGGAAGCAACATTAACACCTACATGCAACATATATATACAGGCATTACTCATTAATTATAATGCAAATACAAATACATAGCATACAACGAACAAAGAATTGGTACTTATCTTTTAATAGGTGACCACCAACTGCATGCAGACCTTCCATGAACCTCCCAGCCTTAGACCACGCTGCTCATCACGCTCAACAGTGGGTCACCCCCGAGTTGGGACTAAACTCCACCAGGAAAGGGAATTATATGCTTGGCAAGGACAACAAGGAAGTTTCACATAACAACAAGAAGGATCTTTTATCCCAGGAGCCACTTACACCCACAACCCACAAACCCACATTCCCCACACGCCTACTCCACCCTAGGAAGGTACACCTTCACTAATAAAAGTCCATCGACTACTACACCTCCCTTACCTTGGGCTTCAGCAATAGGCTGGACCGAAAGTCTAAGAGTACTGTAGCTGCTACGGGACTCCCTCTAGGAGAACTCACTTCCCAACAAACTCTCTCACCTGGGAGAGTTGCTCATAGGCCTGACAACCTGCTTCTTCAATTCAGCTCTTATGTCAAACAAACATAGGTGATGTTAAAAATAGGATTCAGGTAACACACAGGTGAAGTGAACCACAAAAAACGGGTATGGACATAGAATATGACAACAAACCAAGCTTAGCCAAAACTGTGTTGGTAGCAACCGCCAACCACTACGACACAACACGACTCCAGAAAAATACAAGTTCATCGGGCTTCACAGGAAATATGTAGGACAACTCCAGTGTCTGCAGGTTACACTGGCGCGTGCATCAGTGGGGAATATGGCTCTCTTCTAGGGTGGCTAACCTCGTGAGAGTGTCGATGCAATGGTAAAGTATCGTGATAGTCGTGAGACTAGTGAGTGAGCGGACCCCCAACGAGTTGACTTTCCCACTTAAAACGTCATGCACCCAGGTTGACACATGTCTCATTGAAGCTGCATGAGCTCCGCTTAACACTCATCCCCCTTTCCCCCAGGAACTTAGGACAACATGGTTATATCAAACCTTAGCTTCTAGGAAATAATAATATAATATTATTCCTTTAGAGGTAAGCCCTCTAGCTTAGCTCCTGTTCCTAGACACTTAGCCCCTTCCCCACCTAGTGGAGCTTAGTCCCCCATAACTCTTTCTTTGTGGAGGGTCTACACGCAACAGTGTAATTTTATTAATGATATGTGTGTATTTACATATACAAAATTAGGCTCGTTGGCCTTAGCATCTGGCTCACCAGCCTTGTAAACACACAAGTCTCTAATCTTATAACCACTTGGCTCACCAACCTATAAGCATAATTACAATTCAGCAGGGGCTCGACCTTGGGGTGTTACAGTTGTGTTTAATTTCCATTATTCCCAGTGTCAGTATCAATTATGGTGGTGTACTGCTACTTGTCATTGTTCTTGTAACACGACTATAAATGAGTCACACATGTATAAAAGCAATGTAAAGGCTTTATGACATATCTCACCTAATCCCATATCTGTTGCAAAGCCTCAACATTCTCTTTATACATGTATGCCCCATTTACAATTGCCTTACAAGAACAATGCAAAGTAGCAGTGGAATTGATACAAACACTGGGAGCAATGAAAATTGAACACATTTGATCCAGATGGATGTCATTGGCCTCCCACCTATTCCAACTGGCTCATTTTGGCAGTTTTCCAGTTTGGTAGTTTTTTTCCCTAGTTTTTGGGTCCCTAACTTGCGGGGCCGTTTTAAGGCCCTAAACAATGTTTTTTAGGGCTCACCACAGTCAGGATGAGCTTAAATAGATAGCAACAAAATGTGTAGTTCTCAGATAAACCTTTCCAACGGGCTATCCTGCGCCTAAAACGAAGATCGTATGCAAAAGTTACGACCCCGAGAAGTTGATGTACTAACTTACCCAAAGGGGCCCACATGACTTTTGGCGCTTCATCTCCTAGGGTTAGGTTTTTTGGATGTCTAGGGCTTTAACATTCTTGTTTATGGTAAAAAGGCCTTTAGAGCCTCATTGTAATCATCTTCTTGCGAATGAGCGCAACCGTCACATCTCTTCTCAAAGATAAGTCACCACCATTCTAGCAAGCATGTTTCCGGTGCATTTTATAGTTTCAACTTATTTCCTTATTGAATAGAAACCAATTTTACTGTATATATGTTATTTTGTGTTAAGCATCTTTTGATAATAATATGTATTCATTTCGTTTTGCAAATATATTCCAGATCAACATCACTTCAATTTCCAATTGAGGTGGCAAGAGGTAGTGAATAGTTGCAGCCGTCAAACCTTCCATTCTGGGTGATTACTTCAACTGCAATACTTTATTGTAGATTTACTGTTGGCCCACATCCACATTCACATCCACAAATGACATTGCAGATGCCCTGCCAATTCGAAACACACCTTACAATCCACAACACCTTCATTCAGACATGTTCCCTTGCAGATCCTTAACCTCCCACAAAGCAATTTTTTAGGTTCTGAAAACACTTTGACAACACATCTTCCCCAATCCAATACAATGGTAACACAAGGTATCTCGGTGGGTACTTTTATTATCCCCATCAAAAACTCTGCATAACTTTGTTGAAGTGTTATTAATTCATGCACAATAAATATTAACCCAAATCATATCATAACACATTAGAACAACACATAAAAAGCTAATATATCATGTGTGGTGCCTTGAGTACTAAATATTCAATAAACTCAAATAATGATACAATGTGTGATATGATCTAATGTATTGATGATTGAAACAACCATGCATATATACGGGTTGTCGTTTTTTCACCAAGACCATCAAGGCCATATGACATCCATGTGGTTCCTTCAATGGAAATGCGACAATTAATAAACATTGAAATATTTCAACAAACTTCAACAAAAATACATGATATTAATTTGAAGAGTCTGAATTTTCAACAATCTCAACATATGGGTAGTTCAAACTAAATTTCAACATGTAGATCAAACTGAATTTCAAAAATAATAGTCGATGAAATACCTTAACAAATACCTTAATTGGCAAGGTTCGAGTAAATTTCAAAAGTGGGATTCTTCAATCTAACTCGTTTAATAACTTTAAACATATATTATGATTTGTTCATACTTAATCATTTTTTTATAAAAAAAAATTCCAAAGAAAAAAGCGTAATTTTTATTCCTTGGGAGGGACAAAATTACATTTTGTAGGTGCTTCTAGAGCACTACACACTATGAAAGTGTGTGCTATAGCTGAAGATAGGTGGGCATTTGAGTGCCTTCTCTTCATGGTTGTATCAAAAAATAAGTAAAAAAATCTCACCCATGACTGGGTGTACTGTTTTCTGATCATAAGAGTCCTTTATATACAAGAGGAGATCACCACTGTTGTGGATTATGTCTGTCTATTTTTATCAGAAATAAGAACAGTTTTTGAAGCCTTCAAGGTGCCTTTATTTGTTGCTGAAAAAGTAAGTAGAAAGGTGATTGAGTTGGTCCGTCTAGTGTAGATCGCTTGTAAGATTGTCCGATTTGTAGCTTTAGTTCGAATCTTCAGAAATGTAGTAGTTCTTGTTCTTCTATAAAAAGCCTGTGATAGTAAGCATTTGTGTCTTCCCCTTTTTTCTATGTGATGTGCCATTGCCCTTGTAGGAGTTGCAAGCCTTCTTTGGAGAGTGAGTCTGCTACCATGTTTCTGTCCCTGTATACATGTGAGATAGCCACAATATCAAATGTGTCCAAAAGCCTGTAAATTTCCTCCAGAATAGGAATTAGCAAAATGCTATGACAATTTTGTTGTTTATTTGTCCAATTTATTACATTCATAGAGTCTCCAAAAATTTGTAAATGATGTAATTCCTTTTCTCTAGCAAAAATAAGTAGAAGCTTCAAGGACATCAGTTCAACAAAGTTGTTGGTCCCCCTTCCCAGTCCCATTTTTATGTGGAAAAAGTGGTTTTCAGAGATATGTAGAATAACTCCTCCTCCTCAGACAAAGTTATGAGCAACACCATCAAAATAAGCCCAGGGTTTTGTGGTATCTATTGTCTCTTGTTGTCTTTTCCTTAACGTTTTTGTAAATTTGATCTGGGGATAATGGGAAAGTATTGCGAGACTTTGTGCTACAATTAGTTCTGAGAGGGTGGCTTTTTCCTTGAAGATTTTTGAATTTCTTGCTAGCCAAATTCCCCAGCTTATTAGAAGAGGAAGTGCTTTGAAAGCTTTGTTTCTTGGGGTATCTGTCCATGTTTTGCAGGCGGATTCCATGGAGTCTCCTGCCCATAAGCAATTATTTTTTAGACTTATTGAGGTTTCAGTCCAAACTTTTATTGTGAAGGGGCATGTGAGGAGTAGATGTAGAGTGGTCTCATTTGCATTTTTGCAGAGTGCACATCTTTCTAGGCCTTCTATTTGACGCTTGTTCAAGTTTTCCCAAGTTGGGATTCGATTGTTTAAAGCTGCCCACATGAAGATTTTTGCTTTTTGTGGGCATTTTTGCTTCCAAAGGCTTTTCCACCACCATTTGGGATTTTGTTGCAATGGGAGGTTCAGTGCTATGTACCTTGCTTTTGGGGTGTAGAAGCATGTTGGATCTTTTTGCCAAACTAGTTTATCCTCCCTGTTAGTTAGTCTGATGTGGCTTCTTTTGAGTGCAGCTATATAATTTGTTAAGGATTCTGCTTGAGTCCCAATGAATCCAAGAAGATTTTCATTTTTCCAGCCTTGGTTCCAAATAGTTGTAGTTGGGGGGTTGGCGAAATGAGAGAGAAAGAAGATACCTTGTCTGTGGAGTTGTTCAATTAGGTCCTCCGACAGTATGTGGGAGTTACCACTTCTTGGCCATGAATCAATCCCTATTCGTAAATGATTTCCTTTACCCACCTTCCAAGCAAGACTGTCCCCAACCACTGTGAATGAAGAGATCATTGCTTTCCAAATAATCGAGCCATTTGTTGAAGCTTTGAGTGGGCTTCTGATCCAATCTTCAATTGTATTCGGGGAAATATATTTTTGAGCTATTACAAGCATCCACATGTTGGTGTCTAAGATGAGCCTTCAACAGGATTTTGCTGCAAGAGCCTTTGAGAAAAGGAAAATGTTTTTGAATCCCCAGCCTCCTAAAGCTTTTGGCAAAGCTATGTTGTCCCACTATGACCAGGGCTGTGTATACTTTTCTCCCGAGCCTGACCAGATGAAACGTGCACAGATCTTTCTGATTTTTTCTAAGACTCCATTTGGGATCCAAGCTAGCGACATCCAATAAACTGGAATGGCTTCCAGTACTGATTTTATCAGTGTGAGTTTGCCTGCTCTTGATAACCATCTGAAGCTCCATCTGTTTAATTTTTTTTCTAGTTTTGCTATCAACCATTTCCAATCTTTTTTCTTGTAGCTATTTGGTTTTAGTTGAAAGTCCAAGTATTTTATTCCTTGTGAGATATCTTGCATAGTGAAGGGGAAGAGTCTTTGATATACTTCCTTTTCTTCTTTGTCCAATTCAGATGTGGATATTGTAGATTTCTGTTCATTTATTAACATACCTATGGCTAAACGAAACAACACTAGGATGTCTGCCAAAGTTTCAACATCTCTAGCTTTCCCATTACAGAAGATGAGGATATCATCCACAGATAAAAGGTGAGTGATTCTCAGCCTTGAAGAAACTAAAATTCCCTAGAAAGTCCCTGCTTTGGCTGTTGCATCTAGGGCTTTACTAAGGCCCTCTACTACTAGAAGGAAGAGAAGGGGTGACAAAGGACATCCTTGTCTCAGTCCTCTTTCTGATTTGAAGAAAGGGGAGGCTTTTCCATTGATGAGTACTGCAAAAGAAATTGAGGTAATGCAGGCCATTATCCATTTTATGAATGGGATTTGAAAACCTAGGTGGGTGAGCAGAAGGTGGATATAAGCCCAGTTTACTCTCTCAAAAGCCTTTGAAAGGTTGATCTTCATGATTGCTCCTTTTGATCTTGTGGTCTTTAAGCTATGGAGGCCTTCTTGTGCAACGCCTATTGCCTCATGAATTTGTCTTCCTTCAAGAAAGTCGAATTGTTCCTTAGAGATGGCTTTTGAAAGTATGGGTTTTAGCCTACGGGCTATGATTTTGGCAATAATCTTGTAAATATAGTTAAAAAGGGAGATTGGCCTAAAATCATCGAAGGTATGTGGATCATTTACCTTTGGTATGAGGGATATAAAGGTGGAATTGAAAGACACATGAATTCTACCATTTGTTCTTGATTCCTCGATTACCTTTAGCAGATCTTTGCTGAGCAGATCATAGAATCCCTTGAAGAATTCAATTGTCCACCCGTCTGGGCCTGGGCTTTTGTCCTTCTGGAAGCTTTGTAGGGTTTCTTTTAACTCATCTTTTGTGACTTCGACAAACAAATCTTGGTTCCCTTGGTCATTTACAAAGTTTGGGAGGTATAAAGCCACCTTTATTATTTCTGCAATATTTATGTTCCCGTTTGCTTTGAAGAGGGTCTGAAAGTCGTTTTTGCCCAGGTTTGCTAGTCCTTCAAAAGTTGTGCAAGGTCTACCTTCCTGATCCTTTAGACTCCAAATTGTGTTTTCAACTTTCCTTCCTTTTGCATAAGCTTGGAAGAATTTTGTGTTTTCATCCCCTTTTTCCAACCAAATAGCTCTGCTTTTCAATATCCAAGTATTCTCTTGTTCCGTGAGCAAGATTCTTCATCTTGCTTCTAAAGTTTTTAAAGTTTCGCGAGCTTCATCTGTGAGAAACGCTGTCTCTGGGTCTTCTTGGAAAAGTTTGAGTTTTTCCTCTATTTTTTGTAATTCCTGTTCCTCTGAATTATGTTTTGCTTTTGCCCAGGGAATGACCAATTTTTTTAACATTTTGAGATTTGACGCAAACTGGATGCCCACTGGAGATTCCTCTGTATCTCTTAAGGTGGTCCACTTTATCCTGATTAGTTGTTGGAAGCTTTCATCATTTATTCAAGAGGGATTGAATTTTAAAGGAGTTGTCGGTTTATTGGGAGTTCCTTTCAGTTCGAGCCAGACAGGTGAGTGATTTGATTCACCTCCACTTCCAATCCATTGATGAAATTGAAGAGGGAGCATTGCAACAGGTTCAGAGATCAAGAAATGATCTAGTCTTTTTGCATCTCTAGCTTCTCTTGTCCTCATATTCCTCCAGGTGGGTAACATTTTTAGTGGAGCCACATCAATAAGACCATTTGAGGCCATCGGATGGCTAAAAAACCCTGCTTGGCTGTTTGGATGGGCTGTTGGTCCCCAGCTTTCTGCTTCCCCCAAAGATAAGTTTAGGTCACCTCCCAAGATTAGTAGTTCAGATTTCATTAGTTCTTTGGCAAACAAGTTAACCCAGAAAGTGTTTTGATTTATATGTGGCCCATAGACGTTAATTATTCTGAACTCCTTTCCAATCCTTTCCAACAGGAAATCGCCTCCTAATACAGAGTCCATTGCCCAAGAGTTTAAGAGTTTTAATCTTCAAGATCGCCATTCGATAATTATGCCTCCCGATCTGCCTTTGGGAATTTGACCCATGAAGACCCAGCCTGGGAGGAGAGTAGTGAGCATTTTTGTCACCACTTCTTTGTCTGAGAGAGTTTCTTGAAGAAATATGATGTTTGGTTGGTTTGTCAGTACCAACCTTTTTATTGTAAATTTTTTGGGGGAACTCGCCAAACCCCTGCAATTGTAGGTGAGGAGCTTCATGTGAGAACCCTATCTAGGGTTTTCGCTGCTCTAAGCGCCCCAATAATTGATTTTTGACGACTGGAGGCAATATCAACCAAAGCTTTGGATTGAGCCTTGTACAAATGTGAATTCCTTCTTTGCCCCTTCTTTGTTTTATGGATCTCAGGGTTTGATCCCAGTCCTTTGTGTTCAGTGTTTGGAATGGAGACGATCCTGTTGTGGAGTTGGTATCCGATGACAGAGTCTTCTGATTCTTCAGAGGAGGAATCCTCGGGGGTGGGTGGGGAAGAATGTCAGTCTCCGTGTCTTATGAAGGAACAGAGGGGCAAACAGATGAAGAGGGCAATAGCAGAGGATTGTGTGGGGGAGGAAGGTTGGGGAAGATAGAGGGAGGAGGAATAAGGAGGGGAAAACCTCCATTCAAAACTAAAAAACTATAATCCTTAAAAAAACCAAATGCTGAGCGGGAAATAGTAATATGCATACCCAGAACGTTGTCGACTAGAAAATGAGGGATGGCCTCTGAGCCTGCTACTGAAGCCGATCTCTCTCTTTCAACTGGGACTAGAGCCATCCCGTCTCCTCCTTGCGTGGGTGGAACCTCCACTTCTTCAGCCCGCGACGCTGCTTGTTCGCTGGTATGGCCCTTTATAGAGGACTTCGTAGAGGGGGAGATGGTATCTTTGGAGATTGACATCTTGTTGCTCCTTTTGTTTTTTGCAGTGGGATGAGGGTTTATGTGTCCTTTTGAGTTGTATTTGCAATCCTTAACGATGTGTCCATATTCATGGCACCTCCTGTAGCGAAAAGGGACTCCTTCATAGTCTAGAATTTGCACCCTGGTTCTTCCCAAGTCTGTTAAGTTTAGGTATTTCTCTAAGCCTTCTCTTATGTTTAATAAAACTAGGATCCTTGCTACCGCCATCTCCCCTAAATCCATGAATCACATATCTGCAGCTAGGAAGTCTCCAAGGTGATTCTCGATAGCTTGGAAGCACTTTTTGTTCCAGAGGTGGTGGGGGGGAAATCCTGGTAATCGGACCCAAATGGGAATGGAATCTAATCTCTCATTATCCACGTCGAAAGTGGGGCTCCAGAGTTTCATAAGTATAGGGGAGGAGTCTATGAACCAACTTTTTTGGAAGCCTGAAAGAGCCTGGGATTTGTCTGAGAAAGTAAGCATAAACCAACCTCTGGACAATCGGTTGATTTTTGGTGGCAGGTTGTAGATCTCATCCTAGGTTGATGTCGCCCAGGCTTTTAGCGTTTTTTCGCTAAATTGACGACCGTATGCTTTTCCAACGAGGGTTTTATCTACCATTTCTGCTACTCCTGATAAGGTTAAGTCGTCACCTAGAGAGAAGTCAAGATTTGAAGTTGAGGATCCTACGCATTTGTTGCGTTTCCCGTGTCTTGCCTCATTGGCTCCCTTACGAAAACGAGTTTGTTGATTATGAGCGACATTTGTTGTCTCCCCCCCGAAGACTGAGACCCACTCGCTAGAGTTTGTTGGCCAAAGATTTGCTGAAATAAACCCTTCCTCCACCATTAATGAGTGGTCCTGAAAAAATACTTGTTCCTCGTAAGGTTAGAGGTGGGCCAGAGTCGTGTCGTGTTCTACAGGTACCCAGTTTGTGATGGTCTGAGCATGAGAGGGTGATCCTAAACCTTGAAGGGGCAACGGGTAAAAGCTTTGTTCGATTGAGGGGGAAAACGAGAAACTTGGTATCACGGGGTTCATAAAAGACCAGGAAAGATTGCAGAGGAGGAGGTGAAAGGGAGACTGCAATGTATGGGAGAGGGAAAGCCTTCGACAGGGAAAGAGGATAGGAACTGAGGATCTGGAAAAGTGGTAAGGGCCAAGGTTTGTGGTGAGACAACCCCAAAATTTCTGGCACTGCCTAGCCAAGAGAAGTCTTCTGAAGCCTGGCCTAGAAAATTACCGGAGACTCCAGATAGCTGAGAGAGGAAGTCCTCCTGTGAGATCGACGATAAAACCCCACCCAATTGTTCCGAGGATGGTTGGTCTTGACTGCCAGTTGTCACTAGCTAAGGTAGCGATTCTCCAGGCTCGGGTGAGTAATCCACCACGTCATCATAACCGACCATGGTGGCTTAGAAATCTGAGTGGAGAGAACCCAAGAGTGTGCACTTGTCCAGTCCGCCTTAAGAGGTTCTCATTAACCAAGGAGTTTTGCGAAGAGATCCTTGCTATTTAATCCTTCAGATAAAATCGACGGATTTGGTGTAGGTCAGAACTGTCACTCATGTGACCTGGGATAAGTGCTTATCCATAGCTGTGGGCCGCAGAGCTCCCCCCGTGTAATTATTCCCAAACTCAATCATTTTTTTATAATAACTAGTAATATATCACATTAATGTCAATCTTGTTGCATAGTAATGTCAGGCCCAATACACCTTAATAGGACACATTAGTCTTCACATTAGACCAAATTAGTTGGTCCTTTCTAATAACCAGTAATTTATCACACTAATGCCAATTTTGTTGTAGAGTAATGTTAGGCCCAATACATCTTAATAGGACACATTAGTCTTCACATTAGACCAAATTAGTTGGCCCTTTCATGCTTATGTTAAGTGTATACAGACAATCAACAGTGACATGGAATGATAAACAAAATGCAACCTAGCCAAGCTTATTATTTGAATTCATGTCTTGTTCAAACTGAAGGGTGTTAGTTTTACCTGGTTACGCTGAGTTGTTCTCCTTCAACTATAGCACATTCAACAAAGATTACAACGTTGGAGAGAGGGTGCACATGTTGAAGAGGAAAAAAAATTATTCGGAGTTTATGAATCAAAACAAACTATAATTAAAAAAGGAGATGGTGCAGTCTGCAACTGGTAATCCTAATGTCTTGTTCAAACTGAAGGGTGTCAGTTTTACCTGGTTACGCTGAGTTGTTCTCCTTCAACTGTAGCACATTCAACAAAGATTACAATGCTGGAGAGAGGGTGCACATGTTGAAGAAGAAAAAAAATTATTTGGAGTTTATGAATCATAACAAACTATAATTAAAGAAGGAGATGGTGCAGTCTGCAATTGGTAATCCTATCTCCTCCTATTTAAAAAAAAAATAGTTAAGTTGCCTTATAGATTCAAGGACGTTGCTGAAATCCAATGAAGGTGCTTGTGTTCCTCCAAAATAATAAGAGGAGCATAAGCAAGGATGTTGCTCAAATCCAATGAATGTGCTTGCATTCTTCTAGAATAATAAGAAGAGCATAAGCAACTGCTCCAAAGTAATAAGCGAGTAATGAGAAAAGCATACGCACGAACATAAACCTTTTCCAACAAGCTACTCCAGAATAATAAGAGCATAAGGAGGACATTCTTCGTTCTAAAACAATAAGAGCATAAGCAAGACGTTCTCCGCTCCAAAACAATAAGAGCATAAGCAAGTCATTCTCCGCTCCAAAACAATAAGAGCATAATCAGGGCGTTCTCCAACATAGAGCAGAGTGCATTGAATAGATAGACAATTCAACAACAAATAATAAGAACGTAGCTATAGGGAAGTAACTTTAGGTCAGTGAATAGACAACAAGGGTGGTGAAGCACAAAGATAAGATGTTAAATGCAATAACATGAGTATTAATCAAGAGTGTTAATGCAAGTGATAAATGCATGTTAAATGCAGTCACATAAGTGTTTGCAGGTGATGTTAGCAGGAGTATTAATCAAGAGTGTTAATGCAAGCGATAGATGGATGTTAAATGCAGTTGCAGAAGTGTTAATGCAAGTGATGTTACTAAGAATATTGTTGGCACCCTAACAATAAGAGTTGAAAGTTGAAATCCAAATCCAACAAGTAAAGTATTTTTTAACATCCTCATGATTAAAGCCCACCCCCAAAGTCTTTGTTAGGAGTTTAAGGTGTTTGTAGTACCCTCGTATAGGAGGAGTTGTAATCAATATTCAAACCATGTATTGTAAGAAAAAATGGTGCAAGGGCTCGCTACAACCCATTATTTGCTTTGTCATACATGACACAAATGGTTCCTTTTAATAACTAATAAATAACATTTGAGTATGCAAGTTTCCACTATTAGTCATCATGCTATAGAATTTTCTGGATAAAACTGTGTATTAGGTTTCGAAACGTCGAACATTTCGAGTGGACACTCCACCCATCACCAGGGACAATAGAAGCTTGAATGGTGGAAGAGAATGTGCTGGGATTTGTATTTATATATTAAGATATGAAGGTGACCGTTGAGGAAAGGAGAGACGAAAGTAAATGAAAAATGAATAATCTTCTCCCCCCCAAATCTTGCTCCAGTCCTTCTAATTTTTGTTCCATTTCATTTTCACCCCTCCCCGCCTCTGCTCCTCTTCTTTTGCTTATTCCTGCTCCTCTCATGAATTCGTTTCCCTTAATTTTTCTAATATCCTGAGTATTTTCTCTAGCTTTTCCTAATTCATATACTTATATTATTTTAATTTTAATTTCAATTCACTTCATTAATAATTTTTCCAATTCTTTTTATATTTAATTCATTTTTTCAATTCATCTCTTATTTAATTTATTTTTTCCTTATTTATTCCATTTTATTTTATTTTTACTTTAATATCCATTTTTTTTCTTATTTATTTTAATTTATTAAAAAATATTAGAGTAACTTATATTTTAATTATTTAATATTATTAGAGGTCTAATCCCCTACCAGGATAAGACCTCATTTAATGTCCCCATAGGGTTAGGCCACTAATCAACCCAACTATTTAAATGTGGGGAAGTACTTAGGTTTGGACGTACCCACTTTTATCCATAAAAGTCTACAACATAATAAATAACACATACACTTATTTTGTAACCATATTGACCATTCATGAGCTGGCCCCAGGTG
>JASDQU010323611.1:0-12985 GCA_032191745.1 Picea mariana
TTTCACAACTACTTAATCCTAGTTTCAAGGATTGTTTCTGGTTCTCATATTATTTTCTCTTCATCATTAATCTAAGGTAAAATATTTTGAACTAGGATATTGTCACTGACTACCTTCTTTAATCAATAAAATAAACATGGAACATTGGATGTACACATGAAGATGGAGGAAACTCAAATTTGTAAGACATACTTCCAATCCTCTACAACACCTTATAGTGACCATAGTACTTGGGTTCCAATTTATTATCCTTCTTTTGTTGGTTGAGGGACATTTATTTTTATGGTTGTAGCCTCAAAAATACCTAGTCCCCCACTTCAAATTCTCTTTCACTGCGATGTTGATATGCTTGTTGTTTCATCTTATTTTTTTTTGTAACCAAGTTGTCCTTCAATAGTTTGATAACCTCTTTTTGGTGCTCTCCGTGGTCCTCCACTGCTTGAACCTTCTATTTCCCTCTCAAGGGTGATGTGATGGATGGAGTATAATATCCATAAAGTTCCATGAATGGAGACATTTTAGATGAAGTACAACATGATTTTTTGTACCATCATTCTTCTAAGGGAAACCAGTTGATGCATTATGTATGTTTATTAGATGCAAAGAAACAAATATACCCTTCTATAAATTTATTCACAGTCTCATTTTTCCAATCAAATTGAGGATGGTAAGAGGATATATGAGCCAATCAATTACCAAAACAAGAAAATAATTGAGTCCAAAAATTTCTAGTGAGATTTCAAGTAAAATTTATATCTTTTAAACTATTTCTATGAAAGTTGTGTCTATTGTACTTTCTTTAGAAGGATGAGAAAGAGAGAGAAAATGGGCATACTTTACGAGTCAATCTACTACTTCCAGGATGACATTATTTCCTTTAGACTTGAGTAGACCTATCATAAAATCCATTGAAACCTATTCTTGATGTTGACTTGGTATGGATAATGGTTGTAGGAGACATGGGGCTTGATTGTCTCTACTTATTCTATTGGTATGCCATTGATTCAACCCCAAATGTTTTAACATAAGTTTTAATATCCTCCCAGAAAACATCCTTCTTGATTCTGTGGTAATTTTTCAAGAGCTGTTAATGTCATCTTATATGAGAAGTGTGTAGTTCCAAAAGGACCTTTTTTTTTATTTGGGAATTCTTAGATAAATATAGGCCATCTTGATACCAAAACAATTAATTATTCCACATGAATTTATCTAATTCACTTGTTTCCTCTTTTATTTGTTGAATTATATTTCGTACCTTTTGATCTTTTTTCCATTCTATTATTTCTTCTTTCACACAGTTAGATTACAGAGTGGAAATAACACAAAGGAAACCCTATGTGTTTTATTCTTTCCTTGAAAGTGCATCTACCATGATATTTTGTTTCCCTTTTTTGTATGTAATTTTAAAGTCATCACCTAGCATCTTTGTAACCCATGTTTGTGTCTATTCTTAAGATGATCACTGTTACAAGAAGTATTCAAAATATTGTGATATCTTTTACTTTGAGGCATCTTTATATTAGATAAGGGTGACATTTCTTAAGTACATGTAATATTTCCAACATTCATTTTTCATAAATGGGTTTAAGTAAGTTCTTTCCTTTAATATGTCTTCTTTCAAAAGAAGCAGTCCTTCCTTATTGCATTAAAACTACACCAATTCCATGGTCTGAAGAATCACACTTAACAATAAAGGTTTTTGTGAAGTTAGGTGTGGTTAGGACAAGAGTTGTACACATAGCCTCCTCAAGTTTTTAAAAATATTTTGTTGCTTCTTGAGTCCAAGAAAATTCCTTCTTCTTTAATAATTTTGATAAGGGTGTTGCTATTTGACCATAATTCTTGACAAAATTGTAGTAATATCTTGTCAATCCTAAGAATAATCTAAGATTCTTCAAGGTTTTGGGATTTGGATATTCTATAATAAATGTTATTTTTGGGGTCCACTTTGAAAACTTCATGAGATACAATATGCCCCAGGTATTCCATTTCTTAAACCCCAAAGGCACACTTGGAAGGATTTTCATATAGTTGTTTCTCTTTCAATAGTTTTAAGACCACATCAACATGTTGCATATGCTCTTCCCAATATTTTTTTTATATTAGTATATCATAAAAAAATACTAACACAAATATTCTTAAGAAGGATTTGAAAATATAATTCATAAAGATTTGAAATCTTGAAGGTGCATTAGTAAGGCCAAATGGCATCACCCAAAAATCATAATGAACTTCACATATTATAAAGGATATTTTGGGAGTGTGTTTTGTCCACAGTCTGATTTCATGATATCTAGAATGGAGATCCAACTTAGTAAAGAATTTTTGTTCATTGCAATTCATCTAATAATTTATCAATGATAAGAATAAGAAGCTTATCTTTAATGGTCATTTTGTTGAGTTTTTTATAATATGGATACATATTTGATGAACCTTCCTTATTTTGAATCATCACAACTAGTGTAGAGAAATAACTTTGGCTAGGTTGAAATATTCCAACCTCTAACATTTCTTGAATTATATGCTTAATCTAGATCTTTTGTGCATATGGGTACCTGCAAGGCCTAATGTTAGGTGGTATACTTATTGGTTGAAAATGAATATCATGGTAAATATGTTGTGTAGGTGGAATACCCTTAGGAATATTTTCAAATACGTTGGTATGATTTTAAATAAACTTTTGGATATCCACTCTAGCAAAGGGACTAACTATTTGAATTTCTAGTGCGAAAAAATGTGCAATTGCACAATGATGTCCCCTTTTCTGTAATTTTGTCATGCTAATAGAGATTATCAATTTATATGGCTTTCCTTGGATACCTCTAAGTCCAGTTTCCTTTCCTTCTAAGGAAAATCCGATGAAAAGTTCTTGAAATTTAAGAGCCACTTCTCCCAGTGATTGTAACCATTGGACCCCTAATACAACATCAACACCACCCATTTGGATTGCAATCACAGAACCATAAAAAACATACTCCCTTATATTGATATTAACATTATGGAACTTCCATGAACAATTAACGGTACCTCCATTTCAATTCTTACTTTAAACTTTGGTAGTAGAAATACAAAGAAATTGAGAAGTTTCACTAACTTGCAATTAATGAAGTTATGTGTACTACTAGAATCAATCAACGTTATTAACTTTTTATTTTTGATATATCCTTTGATATTGAGGGTTTATGGAGTAATGATTCCAAATAATGCATGAAAATATATTGTTGTATTTGTCTCTTATAGTTCTATATCCATTGAGTTTTTCTTCGTCAAGGGAAAATGACCAACATTTGAGAGAAAATATTGTGGGGAACAATAGATAATCTCCTCATTTTTATAGAGATGGTTCTCCTCTCTTGATATATTGAAATATTCTTTGTATGACTGTAGATGAATGCAATGAGTCAGTGATAAAGAGAAAATCCCAAAAGGCCTTCCAACAAATTTCTCATTTAGCGTATTTATTGATTAAGAACATCATTGTGTTCACGGAAAGAAAAAGAAAGAGATACAACTGAAAAAAATTTGTATAGAGTTTTCTTTCAAAAGATCATTTTTCCTTCCTTTGAAAGTGTTGTGAACCGAATATCATCGATGACTTTGAAAAATTAAAGAAAAGTAAAATGGACAGGTGATCAAGGAACTTTAGATGAGTATTACATTTAAAACTTAAAAATATTATGATGAGCACACTCTAAAAATATCAAAGTATGAGAAATGATTAAATTTATGCCCCGAAATAGTTTTTTGTGGGAGAAATTAATAATAATATCCCAAATAAAATAATCTTAAAAATTTTTGAAACAAGAGGGCTGAAACAAGCTCAACAAGATTTCAATGAGAATTACATAAACTTAAAATAAACTGCATCTACTTTTTACAAGCAGTGATCTTTCTCCTCTGGACTTGAAATGTCATGGGAATGTATGGAATAATATTGAGAGAGTTGAGAAAAAATGAAAATGAAAGGGAAACTCAAGAAGATTAATTCAAAAATATTTTGAAAGGCAAAACTTTCTTTCAGTAGAAAGACCCATGTAGCAAAATTTTCTAACAACCCATTGCCAACCTCTTGAATCTTCCCCTTCTTCTAATACCGTCTTCATATTATTGAAAATTATTTTCAGTTAGGGTTAGGTTTTTATTTACCCTCTTTGTAATATTAGATATGTGTTCCATCACTTGGAACCCACTTTAGAAGTTTACGAATTTCTTTAAATAAATCAATTCCTGAAAATAATTTGTTTTTAAGGTTGAAAATAGTCTCGACTATAATTTAACTTTTCGGGCCCGATAATTGGTATTTCGACCATTCAACCCACTTCCAATGTTTTCTTCATCTCTTTAATTTTCCGAATATCTCTCATTTTCTCAAAATGGACGTCTAGATCAAAATATATGAGCTCTGGAAGATGGAGACTCATCCACTGTTGATCTGTCTTTGTGCATTTTGAGCCTATATTTCCAATTTGAATTCTTTATCCCACATGAATTGTGGGGCTTTCTCTTGAAATATTTATATGAAAATTTTATCTCTATATTCTTTGTATGTGAGGATAGATAAATCATTTAAATCCACTTATCTTATTCATAGCTTATATTTTTATCGTCACATCATTACCCAATCATTGTTCCAACTAACTATCCAGTCATATTTGTCTTTCCATGTGTCATCTCGGGGTAGGTCCATGTCACTGCCATGTGTCCACATATAATAGGTCTTGACTGCCACATGTCATTGGGAGGTGTGCCCAAAAATAAATGGAAATAAACTAAGGATAATTTTTTTTATTGAGAAATAATATTAAAATAAATGATGTGTTTAAGTGAATGCAGAGGTAGGTAAGGAGGTAAATATTTAGGTATTTAAGTAGGTAAATCTATTATCTTGGTAAAAATACTATGTATTAAGAGGTCGTGGGGTTATGTGAATGAAGAGGTAGGTAATGAGGTAAATGTTAGTAAAAATACTAAGTCTTGGTAAAAAGAAGTTGTTAAAAATTACTAAGTCTTGAGGGAAGTGGATCAGGAAGAGTAGGACTCTGGAATAGGGGTTGTGATTTAACAAGTTTGATGGAAGTAGATCAAGAGGATTGGTACTATGGAATAGGGGTTGTGGTTTACTAAGTCTCGAGGGAAGTGGATCTAGAAGAGCGAGACTATGGACAAGTCATAAAAATCATGCGGACCCGCGGTAATATTAAGAAATTTGACTAAGTGTTGGGGAAGAGTTATGTGAAATAGGAACAATAAAAAATGAAATAATGGAAATGGAAAATGAAATAATGAAAAGGAAAAAGAAAAAGGAAAGTGAAAAATGAATGTGAAAATCATAAAAATGAATGTGAAAATAATAAAAATGACTAAGTAGATTTGGAAAATGGACTAAGTATGGTATGTGAGTAAAGAAAATAGAATACGGGGATATGGGAAAAATGACTAAGTATGGAGAGGAGAGTAAGGAATGTTAGAGTGTTGGGCCCTTCATTTTGAAGAACTAGTTTTACGGAGGCATAAAGGTTTTGTGGAACCTCAGATCATATTAGAATTAGATACAAGTGGAAAAAAGCTAATTGCAAATGCACCAACAAGGAAAAAGAGTGATGTGTTATCTAAAAAAAAAGTAGAAAGATATGGAACATTCGAGCGCATTCCCTAAGGACGCAGAATCAACAAAGCGTAACAAAAAAATCAAGAAGACAATAAGCCCCGAGGAAAACATATAAAGCATGGAGTTATGTAATGGTATGGGGTTGGATTTGGTTCAAGTCTAGTTAGATTTAGTTCGAGTCTAGTTGAAATCTATTTGAGTCGAGGTTTGATTCTATTCTCTATTGTTATGTTCTGTTCTAAGTTTTAGTTCTGGGTTTTTGTTGGCCCTTTAACAAGTTTTGAGGAACACTTGGTCATAATTGACCGTTTTGGACTTCAACACCCTGTCAAATATGGAGCGCCAGGTGAAGCAGAAATCACGGGATCTCGATCCACTTTGGGCCTCTTTTAGGGTTTTGGGTTAATGTAATGGGAAAGGGATGTCAGCCTATGGGTTTACCCACGCTTAGGCCCACTTTTGTAACCTATAAATGAAAAGATAGGCAAGTAGTAGAGATGTTGATGTTGTTGTTATTGCTTAGTATAGTAGATGTGATTGCTTAGTGCAAATGGCTTATGGCTTAGTGCTCTTAGTTAGATCTGTGTGATTGGATGTGGATTTTAAATGCTCTGTGCATGATTGTAAGAGGCTTATAGAGCTAAGTGCAAGTTGTTGTAGGAGGTTGTGGAAGCCTTTGTGATGAAGCGCTAGGAAGAAGGATCTAGCGAGCTGCGCAGATCTTTTGTCCTGTGCAGAGTAAGGACTATTGAGGCTTTGTGTTGTAACTGCTTGACCGAGATAATACATAAGAAGAATTGGTGGACATATCCCTAGGGTGGGGGTGAACCATCTAAACCCTGTGTAATGTGCTTTGTGATTTGTATTGATGTGTTCATATGTTATATGCTAGTGCTTTGATATGCTTATATAGATCTGTTTATGCTTTGTGCTTATCATATGTGAGAATGTTAGATCTGATCTAGATAGTCATGCTTAGTGCTTGATATGCTCATTCTGATCCAGTTGTATATGATAAGTTCTTGAATACTATAGATTAGTGTGAATTCTACGAAGCTATGTCTTATAAGAGAAGTGGTTATTGAAAGTATCTTCAGGAAATAACTATGCTTAGTGCTCTAGTAAGCTGCATAATCACAGATCTGTGTCCCATCTAAGGTTGCAAACACCTGAGTCTTGCAACCACCCCTGCCTCTACCTCGAGTGAGATTTCATTTGCTTCACGGGTGTTGCTAAAAGGGTCGATAGTTAGGGTTTTGTTGGTGTGCTCTTGAGCGTTGAACCCTGGGTCTACCCCTGTGCCAACAAATGGTTCCATTGTCGGGACCTAAAACTGTGATTGTTGGGAACTAGAGAAGAAGAATCTTTGTGCAAAGAAAGCTCTATGCGTAGATCTGTTTCCTTAGTGCGCAGTGTTCTACTTGACTTGTGAATCTTTGTGCCAAGAAAAGAGGTCAAATCTACAAGAAAAGAGATTGATACTGAAGAAAATAAGAAAGATTTGAACGCTTTGTATTCTAAGAAAGGTAAAACTGGAATTTTCTGATTAAAAGAGGTAAGATCTGTAAGCTCTGTGCTCTGATAAAGGTAAGAAAGTTCTAGATCTAAAAGTTTTATTCTCTGTAGAAGTAAGATAAGTGGAAATTTTTGTTTCTAATGTATGGATCTAGTTATTTTTGATAGATTCAGTCCTAGCTTAAAACCTAGGGCATTAATAGAAGAAAGAAATTTTGATATGAATAGATCTGATAGATATGTTATACCTATGCATAGAAAGAGTGTTTGGAATTACAAATGAATGCAGGATCCTATAAAGAATTTTTTGTAGGCTACCTACCATGATCCTGGTGTGTAGTAAAGAAGAAGTTGGGGATCATTTAAGAGAAAAAGAGGATTGACCCTATGTTACGGTTGCAGAAAACTAGGCCATCTAGCTAAGGAATGCCCTGATGGAAAACCCAGTTGTCTCTGTTGCAAAGCTTTGGACCATGAAGTATTGGACTACCCTAGAATGATTGCTAAGCTTGAAAGAATGAATTTGCATGAAGAAAACCCTAGGACAGCCCTAGAAATAGAAGAACCCCAAAAGTGATAAGAGAAAGTATTAATATGGATGAACGAAACCTCGAAGGAACATAAAGATGTTCGATTATCGGAGATCTTCAAAGAAAAGGAACAAATCGAAGAAAGACTAGGGGACTTAGACATTGACTGTATTCTTGATGAAGAAACACAAGTGAACATTATGCCAGAAAGAACTTGGGAAGTTATAGGGAAGCCTGCCATGATTCCTTCACTGGGAGGAATAGGACTATTCTGAGGAAAAATAGTGATGTTATGTGGAAAAATCGCTCAGATACCTATGACATTCAATGGAACTTCGACTGAAGAAGATTTTGAGATTATTAAATTTATTAAGGACAGTGCCCCGTTTACTATGTTACTTGGAAAACCTTGGATTAATAGAGATCAAGTTCGATGAAAGGAAGAAGTAGAAGTGTTGGAACAGAAGAAACAAGAATTAAAATATTTTATGACCAAGAAGATTGCACAGTTGATTGAAGAACAAAAGAATCAATCAAAGCTCCTTGACACTAGAGACCCTAATGTCGAAGATGAAAAAATGTTAGAAGGCTCGCAGAAGACTGAAGCACCTGTCCCAGAGAAAAAAGAATTATTACCCTGAAAAGAATCTCAACAACACGCAATGACTATGTTGAAAGAAGATAGGAATCATAACGGAAAAAGATAGACCGAGTTGAAGATTACTGGGAAGAAGGCTAGAAAGTTAAGTAAGAAAAGGGCGAAGATTCAAAAGTTACAGGAGATTACAGATGGAACATCACAGAAAGAAAACTTGTAGAATGGGAGCTTCGTCGGGATATCAGAACAATGACCTATGGCACTTTTCCATGGCGAAGAAATATAGTCATTGGACCGATATACTTGTTCGATTTCTGCCCTGAACAGACATAAACGCATTAAAGGATCACCACCAGACTGTTGGACCTCTCCATAATGGATAGATTAACATTAATGGAAGCTTCATACCCGTTGCAAGCATACCATTGCTAAATTTATTATTTATCTCATTGCGCCATGCCCAAAGAACACTTTTTCCAACTGAAAATTTGAAGCCTACAAAACTAGTGATTGTCTACAGTGGTCATTGCGATTTGATTGTTCATCCTAGTGCAACATCTGAGATCATCGTGACCCCAATTATTTTTCCCAAGTGCGTATTTCCGACGAGCTCACCATCATTGAAGAATCCATCACAGATGTCCTCCTTGATTTAAGGACTGAGAGAGTCATGTCAGAAAGAAGAATGTCCACCAGAGTCTAAGAATCATCGACAAGAGGAGTAGCATCTTCTCCATCCACTGCTCATGCCGGACCGTCCCGATAGGTCGATGAGAAGTGAACAAAGCATAAGGATGATCTTGCGAACGCTAAATTGATTCCGAGCATTTTTCTCGCCTACCTACCCCCTTTACCTGGTGAAATCAACTGTGATGGTGTGCCCCGATAATTTGAGTATGCTATGATCACTACATACCTACCGAAAGGGGTGCGCATATTTCATGCTGATCAGAACAAGCTCGCAGCATTGGAGTTCAGTGAATTCAACCTCGGTGAAAGGAAATTCTACAATATGATCACCCCACACAAGTACCTAATGAAGACGAAGGGAAAAAACTTGAATATCATCCCACAGTCTTGGACCCAAAACCTCACACAGTCAACATTGCTGAATGTCATGAAGATCCCGCACTTTGGTAAACACCAGGAGGTGAATGCGTGCATAAATTTGATTTTGTCTTGCTATCATAGAGGCTACTTGTGGTTGAACTTTTGTGTCACAGTGGATCTGACCTTGATCAATCAGATCACAAGACTCAACATGCAAGGCCCTGACCCACAGGAGTTTTATTCTGGAAATACCACAGACAAAGCACTAGCAACAAATATCAAAGAAAACTATGGAGATGTTGAGAAGGGAATGCAAGGCTACAAGGTAGACTCTATTCAGAGTGGCACAATGTGCCTTCCTATCAATTGATCGCAGGCAAGCTAGTTCGCAAGAACTGGCCCACCCAAGTAACTGGATTCATAGTTGATCTCACAGGGAAGTGCACGGAAGGAATTTAAATGAATTGGACGAAGTACTTGGTGAATCAGCTCGAACTGGATTACAGGGAATTGCAAGACCAAGGGTATGAGTTCCATTTCAGTTGGCTTCTCATACTGATTGCCTTCATAGCATGGGAGATGCTGGAGGGTGCCACTTTCCCAAAGACCGAGCCATTTGAACCTTTGGCTACGAGGTTCAGTACCTTGTGGTACTCAACCGATATGAGTAAGCAATGGTAGTCGAATGTCGTCTTCCACGTATACTATAGTCATCTGAAGATCGCCATTTTGTCCGATTCTGGCATGACCTCGAATACTTTACATAGGTTTTAAACTTTGATAAAGTTCAGTGCAGACCGCCATTTTATATATCTCACAACACACACTGATGAGAATAAGGAACAACTCCAGTCCTATTACAAGCTGACAGAAGAAGACCTGGAGGAAATAACCAAGGAATGGTCAGCGTACCTCCTTATTCCAGCTGACCCTGCAGAAGTGTCTGACATTCACAGCCCAGAAGCTCCGCAGAATACACCTGGACCCAGTAAGACAAAGAAAACAAAGCAGACAAAGAAGGATGAGGAAATCCAGGATGTAGACAACAGATCTATAAGAACCACATTCGTTACACCAGAGCAAGGAGGTAATGGTGAAGACTTAGAAGAAGTTGAACAGAGGCCAAGAGACAAAGTAGAAAACATAAATAAAAGGAAGGGTTCACCTCCAGAACCTTCCTCTCGAAAGAAATCAACAACACTCGTGACTAAAATGAAGACCACGCTCACTCCAGATGACTTTAGTTTTCTCATCATAGCTATGAACGAAGCCATAGAAGAGATAACAGAAAAGAAGAAAGCTAAGAAAGAGACAATGTACAATAGAATTGAGATCAAACTCCAAGGAGTACAACAAGCTCTCCAGTCTAGCCGCGCAGTGTCCTTTGCGCCCCTGCCAGAAGGAACAACAGAAGAAGGAAATGCACCAGTTCAACTCCGCAAGATTGCTGACACAGTCAAAGTACGCCTTCGGAAGGCACATGAAGAAACAATGCAGGTCACCTAGGCCTTAAAGCAAGAAGAGGAGGAAATCGTCGAGCAACATCGAGCCGCACAATAAGAGACGAACACTCTCCAAGAGAAATTTGAAGAAGACAGAGCGAAGATCAAAAAAGAGAAAGAGAAGCTGCTCGTGAAGTAGATTGGAATTGAAGAAGTAGTCCATAGATCATTTCTCTCTGTGACTGGCTTAGAACATAAGGCATAGGACCCCATCGAACTCCAAGTGATGAAGCTTGTTGAATTTATTGAGAAAATTCAACAAAGAGTCATGGACTTAGATCTTCAGAACATACCATAGATCCCATAAGAAGTGCACGACCAGCTAGAAATAACTGGTCAGAGCACCATGGAAATGATTAAATCACTCACTGAGGAATACAAACAGTTAAGTAGAAGAAGTGTGCAGATCTACGAGAACCTAACCAAGAACCCAGAATTACATCAATTGGAGTCATAGCTCCAAGAGGCGAAGTACGATGCCGAAAATCTACAGGTGCAGGTGAAGGCCCTGTCACCTGTAGATAGAATGAAGAGGTTTCCAAAGAAACACATATCCCAACAACAGATTCACATGCTTCAGAGTAAAGTAATGGAAGTCTCTCAACGAATTCAACTAGTGCAAGACAAGGAATGCCAACTGTTCATTGAAGTTGAAAGCCAAGGAGTAGAACTTGAACAGGTTGTGAATACAACAAAACAACGCCTAGAAGTGATTGTGAATGAGGTACTCATCCAGGAGTTCACTGAGCAAGAGGCAGTAGCAAGGCGGAAGGTCGAAGAAGCTCTAGCCAAGCTTGAGGAATTCGAAGCAAAATTGGTCAGACCTGAGTGACTCGGGACGAGTCACTGGTGAGTGTTGGGGGCTTGTTGGCCCTTGACCAAGTTTTGAGAAACACTTGGTCATAATTGACTGTTTTGGACTTTGACACCCTGTCAAAGATGGAGTGCCAGGTGAAGCAGAGATCATGGGATCTTGGTCCACTTTGGGCCTCTTTTAGGGTTTTGGGTTAATGTAATGGGAAATGGAGGTCGACCCGTGGGTTTACCCATGCTTAGGCCCACTTTTGTAACCTATAAATAGAAAGATAGGTAAGTAGTAGAGATGTTGATGTTGTTGTTATTGCTTAGTGCAATAGATGTGATTTCTTAGTGCAAATGGCCAATGGCTTAGTGATACTGGTTAGATCTGTGTGATTGGATGTGCATTGCAAATGCTTTGTGCATGATTGTAAGAGGCTTGCAGAGCTAAGTGTAATTTGTTGTAGGAGGTTGTGGAAGGCTTTGTTCTGAATCGCAAGGAAGAAGGATCTAGTGAGATACGCAGATCTTCTGTCCTGTGTGGAGTAAGCACTGTTGAGGCTCTGTGCTATAACTGCTTGACCGAGATAATACAGAAGAAGAATTGGTGGACGTAGCCCCAGGGTGGGGGTGAACCATGTAAACCCAGTCTAATTTTCTTTGTCCATTGTCTTGAAGTGTTCATATGTTATATGTTAGTGCTCTGATATGCTTAAATAGATCTATTTATGCTTTGTTCTTATCATATGTGAGAATGTTAGATATGATCTATATAGTCATGCTTAGTGCTTGATATGATCATTCTGATCCAGTTGTATATGCTAAGTTCTTGAATACTATAGATTAATGTGAATGATGCAAAGCTCTGTCTTATAAGAGAAGTGGTTATTGAATGTATCTTGAGGAACTAACGATGCTAAGTACTCTAGTAAGATGTATAATCAAATATCTGTGTCCTAGCTAAGGTTGCAGACACCTGAGTCTTGCAACCACCCATGCCTCTACCTCAGATGATACTTCATCTTCTTCGCAGGTGTTGCCGAAAGGGTCGATAGTTAGGGTTTTGTTGGTGTGTTGTTGAGCGTTGAACCCTAGGTCTACCCCTGTGCCAACGGTTTTCCATTGGGTCTGCATTTATTTCTCTATTGTTGTGGATAATTGAGATTTGTAGCTATTGAGATTTAATGAGCAAGAACACCAACTATGCATACTATGAGAGTCTAGATAAGATATTGTTGATACTGAGAGGGGAGGTGAATCTGTATCAAGTAAAATTTAAAACCTTTTTCAACTTATAATTAAACCATTCAACTATATCCAATGAGCAATGAACAATAGTATAAGAGTTACACCAATACACCACAATACACCATGCACAATATAT
>JASDQU010323612.1:18677-30346 GCA_032191745.1 Picea mariana
ATCAATGTATTCGGATGTAATAAAGGTCAATATTAATAAGACCTTTCAATAAAATAGAATAAGGCGGATGTAAGAAGACCTAATAGAAGCTTCCGCTTCTAGAAGGATCTTCCTCTAGATGCTTCTTTTTAGTATAAATAGAAGTTGAGGGTATTGAGAACCCTAGCTTGGATATTATTGTAACAGAGCGCTGCTCGATTGGAGGTTGCCCCCTCGAAGAGGCCTGTGAACATTGTTATCTGAATCAAGTGTTATTTCTGTTCAAGTGCTATTTCTGTTGCTATTTCATATATCGTTTCTGTGTATTGAGAAGATTATGCTGGATATTTTACTATTATTCTGTTATTTCTAGCATTTCGTTTCTGTTCTGCATATTTTATATATCTGGTATCTTGCATACATCCATAGAACTTTTCTTATAATATATTAATATGAAGCATACAGTTCTTGTATGCACTCTTAGATAGCATATCTTCTTTCTTCTCTTCTCTGTCTCTCCCCTCCCTACGCACCCAGCTGCAGGGTTGATCTTCGCACCTAGCTAAAGATATTACAATATAGAAGGCTCTCGTACTCAACAATTCTCTCTCACTCAATATTACTCACTCAGTCACACAATGACAAAGACAAAAACAACAATCATAACACCAACAACCCATCCCAAGTCTTTTATACCTCTATTTATACATTACAATCACTCACCGACATCCTTAGGTTGAAACCTAGGTGTCAAAACCATAGATACCAAAACTGTAGGTGTCTAAAACCCTAGGTCAACCTGACCCACATTTTTAGGGCTTCGCCAGCTTTTCTTTTCTTCCTTCTCGCGCGGTGCTCCAAATCATCCAATGATGGATTTTTCCTCTTGTTGAGCTTTCCATGAGCCTTCTTTCTTGTTGATCTATCATCCTTGATCTCCTCGTCCAACGACTTTCTTTCTCTTACTTCACTTCATCTGTTCTGCTCTTTTGCTCACTTCGACCCAGTAATAGTCACTGTGTCTTCTGCGTAGTTCACATTTTTCCTTTTCTTCCTTGATCTTCACTAACTTTCATAACCAAGGGCCAACATGCCCCCAACACTCACTTGTGACTTGTCTCGAGGCACTTCAGATCTGATATTTCGTTTTTTCTTCAACTTTAGACTGCACAGTGTAGCCTTTTCTTTCTGCTCTATGCCTCATCTCCTTCTTTGTGCAGACTGACTTTTCTGTGTCTGGTACCCAGTTTCAACTGCACTTGGTACCTAGAGCCTTTTCCTCATGCTTTTACTGAGAGATGAGAGGAAGCTGGTTATCATACTAGAATTTCAATTGGCTCCCATTCACTAAACCTTCCTTCCATTATCCCTTCAAAGTATTCAACTGTGTATCTCTTCCTTCTGTAACATAGGTGACCTCATATGGTCTGAGCCAATGCATTCTGAACTTTCCAGGATGTTTGATGAACCTACTGTCATATACCGGTACTAGATCACCTTGTTTAAATGCCTTCTTCTTAATGTGTCTGTCATGGTAGGCCTTCTCTCTTTCCTTCTGTACCTGCTGATGGAATCCTGCAATAAATTTGTCTTATTCTAGTTCGACCAACTATGCAAGCCTCTCTCGAACAATGACAGTGTCATCCATATATGTAAAGGAAACAATTCTTAGGCTTGGTACCAAATATTCCATTGGGACAACGGCTTCAGACCATATACCAACTTAAAATGGATTTGCATTGTTAGCTTCTTGCAAGTGGTTCAATAGGCCCATAGTACTGCTGGTACTCTTAAATCCCAGTCATCCTTGTTCACACTGCAAATATTCATTAACGTTGTCTCCAAGATCTTGTTGAATTCTTCCACCATCCCATTTTCTTGTGGATGGTAAGGCGTGCTCTTCTGATGGTGGACTGCAAATTCTTTAGTCATGGATTCAACTTTTTTATTTATGAAATGTGTGCCTTGATTACTCATAAGGATCTTTGGGCATCCAAACCTAGTTATGATGTCATCAAATATGAAGTGTGCAGCTGTAGTTTCACTACAATCCTTAAGTGCTCTTGCCTCGACCCATCTGGTCAAATATTGTTTCACAGTAATGATGTACCTTTCTCCTATGCGCTTTCCTAGTGGATTTATAGGTCCCACGAAGTCAATGGCCCATTTATCAAATGCTTGTAGGGTCAATTGAGGTGATAATGGCATTTCATCTATTCTAGATGGTTTCCCAACTCTTTTTCACACATCGTAGGCTCTGTAATAGTCCTTGGCATCTCTGTGTAAGGTAGGCCACCAAAGGCCAACTCTAAGAACCTTCTGTGCAGTTGTTTTCCCTGCATAATTTCCTCCTGCAATGCCTTGATGAGAATCTATGAGGATCAATGGTCACTCTGCCTCCATAAAACACCTTCTCAATATCTCATCAGGTCCCATTTTGTATAGTTGTCCATCTATAAGTGAGAAGTTTGCAACGCGCACTACTAGTTGTTTCTTTTGGGGAATTGTATATTCACTCAGTGCCATTCCTGTTGAAAGGTATTGGACTATCTCTGTGAATTGTTCATCAATCTTTCTAATCACCAATAACTGTGCATCTGATAGTGCATCCTCCAAATTGGTCATCTCTTCGCCATGTTCCAACCTTGACAAGTGGTCAGGACCTTTGTTAATTCTTCCTGGCTTAACTGCGATCTCAAAATCATATTCCTGAAATAGCAGAAGCCATATGCATATTATCCCCTCCAACACTGGCTTTTTAACTAGGTATTTCAACACGGAGTGATCAGTAAACATTTTAAAGTTGCCCCCCAACAAGTAGTGGTGAAATTTCTGCAGTGCATACACCATGGATAACCCTTCTCTCTAAGTGGTGGTGTAGTTGATATTTGTTGTTGATAGCTTCCTGCTAGAAAAATCTAATGGATGGTCAATATTCCATTCGCCAGGTTGTGCTAACACTGTTCCTAAGGCAATAGAAGATGCATCGACATGCACATGAAACTTCTTGCTCCAATCTGGGAAAACCAGAATAGGTGCAGTAACCATTTTTTGTTTCAGTGTGTCGAAGCTCTGTCGGCACTCTTATGTCTAGTGAAATTGACAGTCTTTCTTCAAAATATTCTCCATGGGTGTTGTAATCTGGGTATATCCTTTAATGAACTTCCTGTAATATCATGTATGTCCCAGCGCAGTGCGCATCTATTTAACTAAAGTAGGAGGTGGTAGATCAACGATAATGGCAATTTTAGATGGGTCTACCAACAATCCCTGCTTGCATACAATATGACCTAACAACACTCCAAATGGTGATAAGAAGATACATTTCTTCATATTCAAGGCAATTTGACACTGCCTGCATTTGTCCAACATTAGTCGTAGACATTCAATATGATTTTTCAATAAACTAAAAATAGTCCAATCATCAAAATATGCTTCTAGAAATTTATGCAAAAACTCCTTGAATTCTTTGACCACCACCCTGGAAAAGATGGTTGGGGAATTATTCAATCCAAATGGCATCACTGTATACTGGTAGGATCCCCATTCTATTGCAAATGTGGTCTTATGGCTATCTTCCTTGGCAATCTAGATCTGATGGTATCCTGAAAATCCATCTGTAAAACAATATACCTCCTAGCCTCCCACATTATCTAACACTTCGTCAGTGAATGGTGTAGGGAAGGGGTCATTCCAATAGGCATCATTTAGCTTCCTGAGATCTACACAGATCCTAATCTCTCATGTCTTCTTGTATTGTACCACCATAGGGCTAATCCATTCTAACTCTTTGACAGGTTCTATAATTCCTGCTTCCAACATTCTATCAAGCTCAATCTTCACTTTCTCCTTATATTTAGGGTTCAATATGTAGGGTCTCTATTTGACTGGTATTGCATATGGTTTCAAAGGGATACTCATTTTTCCCATAGGCCCTTTAATGCCCTTTATATCAGTAAACTTGGTCAAAAACAAGTTCTGATATTCATGCAGTAACTCTGTTATCTTGTCAATATTAGCAGCATCCTAGTAATCTCCAACATTTGCAAGCTTTGGTGTCTTCTCTGTTCCAATTTTGACCTTCTTAATATTGATTGGTTGTCCAATTAATGGTATCTCAACTCCTGGTCCTTCCACATCTCTCTGGCCTTCTGTTTCGACAATTTCCACCTTCCTAGGATCATCATCTTCATCAACATTGATGTTGTAATAGCCTTGCAATTTCTGGAGAGGCGCAGTCCATTCATCCTCTTCTTGTTTTAAGGGGGGGCTAGAGGCCTCCTCCAATACTTTTTGTCTTACAATCTGTAACTCTTGATATACTGAAGGATATTGACTGCCAAATAAGAAGGTGGTTACAAAGTTTTGAGACATACCTTCCCAATCTGCAGTGATGAGGTGCAACTTTGCTTGAAGGTACTAGTTGATAGGGGTTGTGTCTAGTGTGTTAATGAACTTGTGCACCCACTGCTCTTGAGGAATGGTTCTCCAGGCTTCCTCACAACTTTGCACATGGCTCTTTGGTCAGATTCGACATGTGTACTGAACTTTGCAGCCTTCCACTTGTTCTGAGAATCGCACAGTCATCAGGGTATGACATTGTACCCATTCTGTAATGTTGTTTTTGTGTGTCCCCCACCATATTGTTGCTATTTCTTTCAAGGCTTCATACATTACCAACAATATTTTTTGTGTTGGTACACTTTCTTCAAATTATGACAAGAAGGTTTCTAATGGATTCATACCATCAAATGTGGGCAAGTTACTTACTATTGTGTCGATCCAACGTACTTCCCTATTTAATCTAGCACATCTCCTTGTAGATACTTCATACATTTTTTTCTGTCAGTTCTCTAGTGCTTCTTCTGAATCTTATGAACATGCATTGTCACTTTGCCATCTTAGGCTTCTATTGGTAGTAGGATTAATGTAAACCTATTGTTTGGCTATTAATTTGTATATGTTTTCCAGTTCATATGCATGCTCTTCTTCTTTGATAGGTTCTGTGTATTGCTGACCTTCATCTGGATCTAACGGTGCAATGACCCTAAGGCTATCTCTTTAAAATGTCATACGTATTTTCTTTAAATCAACCACAGTGGAATTATTGAAAGCCCAATCAATTCCTAACAACGGAGGGTAAGGGAATTTGTCATCAACTATCTCAATTACCTCAAAATCTGCAAACGTTCTTACTTCGTCGATGTCCATAGGGACATGTTCCATTCTTCCAAAGGGGCTTACAGCTTGTTGATTAGCCATACTAAGCCTGATAGGGGAAGAGATCAACTTTGGTTTTCCCATCAGTGTCTAGGTTTTCTTCATCATGACATTGACCTCCGACCCTAAGTCGAGGACCACATAGTCTATATCATATTCTCCTATCTAAGCATTCAAGTGTAGCTCCTTATTTTTCCTTCTCTTTTTGTATAGTTGATGTACTTCTTTATTCAGTAAAGGATCTATCCTTCCTATCTCATACTGTCTGATTAAATTTCGTAGCTCTTGTATAGTGCTCTCATCCTGAATCAAATTAATACAAGTATATAAAAATTCCATGAGCTTGCTTACCTCTTGTCCCTCTTTTGGTGAAGAATACCGATCAAATGCCAGAGGAATTCCATATTATCTTACTTCTGGTCATGTATTTGATGAAGAACCTTGGTCTTCTTTGAACTCTTTTCTTGCCTCCTCAAATATTTGTCTTTCTTTCTTTGCATCAAAAGTTTGGGTCTCCTATGTAGCTTTCCTGACTCCTGAGTCTTCTGTAGTCTTTCCTTGGATCAGTTTGCCTTCTCCTGTAATAGCGCCTCCTCGAGTGATAACAATGACTCTAGGGTCTTCTCCATGAGGTTAAGCATATATCAGTTGCACTTGCGGGTTCTGCTGAGGTCCTCATCTTTCCTGAAGCTTAGCTAGCAATATTGGATATTCCTCGATGACATGCTCGAAAGAGTTGTAGTAGCTGCAAGTGGTACAAGGGTTATGACAGTCCCTTGCCAAGTGTCTTGGTTGTGCATAGTTGTAACAAATGATCTATCCTCGACCTCAAGCCATATCTCCTCCTCGTCCTCGTCCTCTAAATCCACCATGAGGATTGAAGTTTCCTCTCCTAGGGGAGTTATACTACGTAGTGTTTCCTTCTTCCTATACTTCGCCTTGAATTTTGTACATGTGTCTTGATCTTTAGTGCATGAGGTAATAAGCCCTACAATCCATATCATTGTGTCCTACATACTTATAGAACATGCAATACAATTTTTTGGGTGTCTGAACATATTTTTCCATGTAATATCACTCACCAGAGTGAAGTCTATTTCTGCATACCTCGCACCAGGGTAGGGTGACTTGCTTCAAAGGGCTCGAAGATCTAGAGGCCAAGTACTCATGAAATAGGGGATAGTGTTCCTTATCATGGATTTCTGATTTGCATTTAACACACTAGATGTTTTCTATTTTACCTTTTCCCATGTCTTTCTTCATATCTTTGACCTGTAGAGACAAACTATTTAATTGACTCAAGATTTGACACATACCTGAGTTGGATTCTTCGATAGGGGCTGACTCTAACTTCATGGCGATTTCCAACACCTCAGCTTGCAAAGAAATTTTCTATTGCATCAGAGGAACTCTGATGTGATTTAAGAGGGAAGCAATGAATCATTCTTTGTTTTGCTCATCTAGGATCTGAAAAGTCAATTGGCATGTTAAGGTCTTGAATCTCTGATCGAATTCCCAAACATGTTTGGCTACCTTCTGCTTGATCTCTTTTAGCTTTGTAATACATTGTGACTCTGACTTGGGTTTCTTGAACTATGCAATCAACACATTATTGATATCATTCAACGACTTAGGCTGTGCAAGTCCTTGGACAAGCTTCATGTACCATCTCAGTGCGCTATCCCTTACGGTAGTACCAAAATGAGTTCTTTTAACATCTTCGATGGTGACATTCTTAATATTCCATACAGATTCACATAGGAATCAGTGCTGATAAGGATCTTCAAATCCATCTCCCCTAAAAATAGGGAGCCTCATCTCATCTGCCATAGATATTCCTAGGGTTCCTCACTGAGTATGTGGTGGACTACTAGTGATAGTGCTATGAACACTCTGGTGGCTTGGATTACTCTGATTTCTTAATGCTACTGAATCAACAGGAGGGATAATAGTACTTACTTCAGTAGTCTGTGTAGTTCCTGAAATTTCTTGCTCTTCTCAGCGAGGTTCTTCAGCTTTCCCTTCCTCTGTCCCAGCAAGCTCTGAATGATCTTCATCTGTCAGATCTGCCTCTTCTCCACTATAGAAACCCTTGTCCCCGTAGTTCTTCTTAAATAGGTTCGCAAGATGAACTTCTATGAATGCTCTCCCACTGCGTGTATGTCCATCCTCTGTGTCATTGTCGCTGTCCAAATTTTTGAACATTAGCTTTTCTAGATCCAACCAATCTACTGTATCTTCAAGATTTTCTTCTGATGCAACACCATATTGATCCTCAACTTCAGAAAATGTAAACATTTTCCTTTGGGTCCATTGAAGAAATATCTCTCGGCTTCGCTATATGACTCTACTATGTCAACAACAAACTCGGTGATGTACCCTCCATTGGTGCTATCAAACCAGTGATCTACTTCTCTTGACACAATGTTATCAACTCTCTTAACCTTCTTGATCAGTGCCGACGTCCAAACCACAGGAGTTCTAGATCTGATATCAAATTGGGTATCTGGTAACCTATCTAACCACTCATATAGCTCCTGATGGATTCCTCCAAAGAAAATATCATGTATATCAGTAAAGATATATCTTCCTAACCAATCCTCTGTACTAAGATTAGGGTTCTTGTTCCGGGCTTCAACGAAGTCCCTCTCTTGTTTTTCTATCCAATTTTGAATTTTTTTCTTTGATGGTAACCACCTTGACATTCCCTCAAGAAGATTCTAGTCCCGACAATAGAGCCATTTCTTGACACAGGGGTAGACCCATGGTTCAACTCCAAGAGCGCACAAACAATCCCTAACTACTGGCCCTTTTGAAAACACCTACGAAGAATATGCAGTCTCACCCGAGGAAGCTATGGGGGGGTTGTAGGACAGATATGTCTACAACCAAGGGGAATATCAAGTAGACCTAATACTAGTACAATACAACATGCATATATCACTTATCAGCTTAGATCTACTCCACACAACTATATATCAAATCCAACACAGTAATGTAATAACAATATATCAATGACTAAGAACAGAACACCAATCACATATATGATACAATATATATGTGGTTCACCCTCTCTCTAGGGCTACATCCACAGAACTGTGCTTATAATATATTAATATGAAGCATACAGTTCTTGTCTGCACTCTTAGCTAGCATATCTTCTTTCTTCTCTTCTCTGTCTCTCCCCTCCCTGCACACCCAGTTGCAGGGTTGATCTTCACACCCAACTGAATATCTTACAATACATAAGACTCTTGTACTCAACACTTCTCTCTCACTGAATATTAATCACTCAATCACACAATGACAAAGATAACAACAACAATCATAACACCAAAAACCCATCCCAGGTCCTTTAGACCTCTATTTATACATTACAATCACTCATCGACATCCTTAGGCCGAAACCTAGGTGTCAAAACCCTAGATACCAAATCCCTAGGTGTCTAAAACCCTAGGTCAATTTGACCCACTTTTTCAGGGCTTCGCCAACCTGTCTTTCCTTCCTTCTCGCGCGGTGCTTTAATGCATCCAACGGTGGATTTTTCCTCTTTTTGATCTGTCCACAATCCTTCTTTCTTGCTAATCTATCATCCTCAATCTCCTCATCCAACAACTTTCTTTCTCTTACTTCGCTCCATCTTTTCTTCTCTTTTGCTCACTTCGACCTAGTAACAGTCACTGTGTCTTCCGCGCAGTTCACATTTTACCTTTTCTTCCTTGATCTTCGCTAACTTTCATAACCAAGGGCCAACAGGAGGCTCCTGACTATATGTATAAGACAACTATATTTGAATCTCCCTAACATAGAATCCTATTTTTTCTTACCAACCTTCATGACTAGTTATCTCTCCAATCCTAATCTGAGGCCCTAACCCTAGTAAGCTCATTTATGAACCCTAGAAAAATGTTCTAGTAAATTTTAAATTTAACGTTCATTTTAGCAACTATTTTTTATGCAAAGGATACATAAGTGAAAGTTATGTTGTTTGATACTCTTTGATCCGGATTATTTTCGGCACGAAATGAGAGCATAGATATAATAAAGAAATGCATAGAGATATCGCAGATATTCACTAATATAACAAAAATGTATTAGATATGCAACCATAAATATAGACATACATTAATACATGATTTCTATTAATCAAATAAATGTACAAAGACTGTAAAAATCTAGAGTGAAAGACTCGCTAGAATAGTGGCAACTTATCTATGAGAAGAGATGTGACGGCTACTCGCATTTGCAAGAAGATGATTACAATGAGGCTCTAAAGGAATTTTTACAATAAACAAGAATGCCAAAAACCCTCGACATCCAAAAACCTAACCCTAGGATATGAAGCACCAAAAGTCATGTGGGCTTTGTTTGGGTAAGTTGGTGCATCAACTTCTCGGGGTCGTAACTTTTGCATATGATCTTTGTTTTAGGCGTATGATATCTCGTTGGAAGGTATCGTTGAGGAGATTCATTTTGGCACCTCAATTATTCCTTCAACTATCATTGTGTTGGGTTGATCCCAAAAAACCTTCATTTAGGCCCTCAAAATGGCCCTGGAAGTTAAAACCTGCTAAAAATAGTAAAGTGCCAAAATTGCCAGAAAATTGTTTTGAGCCAGTTGGAAAAGGTGGGTGGCCACCGATATCCACTTGGATCACTCTTGAAAAAATGAAAATTATAGGAAAATGGAAAAAAAAAAATTTACACTAATTCCTCAATGAAAAAGAGTTTCAAAAAATAAAAAATTGTGAACAATCTTTCAAACCTTGAATTGCAATATTTTATCTTTCTTATGCAAAATGCACAATGCAACCTTTCGAGAAAAGCAAAAAAAGAAATAAAAAGGATGTTCTTTGTTCTTTTTATTTTGTTAATGCTTTTCAATATGAGAAGAAAATAAAATCCTATACTAATATCTTTTTCTTTTTCAAGTATAAAGAAAAACAATGCAATAGAAAGAAAGAAGCCTAACTAGTAGCAAACTAGGGTTTTTTCATTTTCTTCTTTTTTCTTCTAAAGAAAAAACTAATAAAAGATTCTAACAGAAATATGTTTTTATTTTTTTATGTTTTAAATATCTAAGGAAATCACAAAATAAAAGTCTCAAAATCAAATATAAAATCAAGTTTCAAAAACAACTGCAACAACGACCACGAAACTCAGATCCTAAGAACAAGACTAGTTTTATAGTGATGCAATCCAAGGGATAAAAGTGACACAAATATGGATCAATTTTTTTTTTTTTTCATTCAAATTTATTTCCTTACCAACCTCCTACAATCCACAAAAATATTTGAGACTAAACTCCCCCAAAAAAGACCCCAAACAAGCCAAAACATGTCTTAAAAGAGGCTAAAAAGCGAGAAAAAAAGTCACTTTTTTGGAGTTGTACATGACTGTCTCCACTATAGGTCATGTATATAATCTTATGTAAACATCCTTTATAATTGTAGTTAGAATTTTTTTATCTTTTTACATACCTTTCCCTTCGATAGGGAGTGTATGTTCGTGCCTTAACCTTTTATAGGGCATGTATATGCACAAACACTTGTGTGTTTTTAACCACGTATGTATGTTCTTAACTCCTATATAAAGGTAGTGTATGTATTCATATGTTGTCAAAGGAAAGAGTGTATACAATTAGAAAAACTTGGAAAACTATGTTCTAAATCCAAAATCAAAAAATGCAACAAAGAAATCAAAAGAAAGCAAAAAAATAATGGAAATGAAAAAGCAAATCCAATAATGTCAATTCTATCTAGCTCAATCGGTTAAGGTGTGGGTTTTGTTTGCTAGGATACCTAAGTTCAATACCATTATGGTGTGTTTATTCAAGAGGATATGCCTAAAAAATACATTCATGCCAAGGTTTGGTGCGGCCGAGGACGGGTGCGATCCTCGAGTGATTTTGACAGCTTAGATGCCCCTGGGTTGTGGTTTCTTAGCCAATGGTTGAAATGTTTTCCCAACAAGTTATTGAAACTTTTATTAAAAAATAAAATCAACCCAAACATATTCTTAAATCTGTAATGATCCCAAGCCATTATGCAAGGATCATCACTGTTTTGGTGTCTTTTTAAAACTTTTTCTGGTTGTGGTATTTCGTCAAACAGTTTGTTGATTTATTTGTTTAGATGTGTTTATATGTGTGTATGAAGAAAATAACAGAAAGAGATAACCATGGAACATACCTCAACCATATGCAATAAGATAGACAAGCCAAAACATCTCAAATCTTCTTTATTCATAAAATAGGGAATCCTGCTACAATGAAGATGTCGATCTGGAATGCTCAACAAATGGCCAAGAAGATAGACAATAGATAAGTGTTATCCACATTTTTGGTTATCAAGATGATGACATGATAATGACATGATGATGGAAGATCTAACTCTTCTTTAAGATCATTTTCATGAAGAAAGTTACACTTATGAGCTTCTCAAAATCACACTTTTGAAGATAGTACGCA
>JASDQU010323614.1:0-12985 GCA_032191745.1 Picea mariana
CTAAGGTTGGGAGGCAGATAAAATTTAGCAATGGTGCTAAATTTATCAGGTGCACCCAAATCGAAAAACGCAATCATATTAGCGGCCATGTTTCATTGTGGGTACACAACATGCTCAAATGATAAAATTCTTGAGTAGTCCCACAATTGAAACCATGGTATAGCGAAAGAGATATGTGGTGGAAGGTGGTGGATTGCGGGCTCAAAAGTAGTGTGAATACAAACCACCTTTGACAGCCTCAAAATCATGTGCTCATAAAGAATCAAATCCGAAAGTAGCACGTGGAATCCCCCTAGGAATTAAGCCTCATCCCGGTCCCGATGGAGGATCAATTAATGAAAAAGGACTGGTGGTTGAAAAGTTGAATCACTCCATAAATAGAAGGCATGGAGGGTCTGTCCATGGAGATAGAGTTGTCAGACTGAGGTACCACAGTGGACGAGTTTTCCTACAGGCCCATTCTAAGCTGAATTTGTGTCTGACAAGAGGATACATGCACAACCTGACAGAANTCAATATTTTTTTAGGTTTGTTGGATGGTTGAGCAGAGCTCCCTACTGTGTAATTTTGATGTCAGAACTACTCTCTAGTTATGTATCAAATTTGAGAATTTCGCATTAATAGAAGTCAACTTCTTTCATATATTTGTTTAAACTATGCTGAAACACTCAGGCATGGAGGATCCAGTCGAGGGTTGTGGTTCTATTGTAATGTAGGTTTGAATACAATATTGTTGTGACCGGTTTTAGTTAGCTTCTTTGTTATCTTATTTCCCCTTACGCTGAAAGGCTCAGGCATGGAGGATCCAATCGAGTTATTGTAGTTACATGGTAATGTAGGTTTTATTATTATGTTGTTGTGACACATTTCAGTGTCTGAAACATGAGTTCAAGAGTGCTCTTGGGCCATATTTTTTCTTCACCGAATTGCTTGACAGTCGAATTCTCATAGCAATCTTGTTAACCTCTCTCACCAAGTCTTCCTTCTACCCACACTTAAACTCAAATCACTAGTTGAAGTTAATGAGGACCTCACTTCCCTATGCATTTCTTGTCCAGTCTCTGTGTTAAAATCATTCTTGTACTGAGTTTCATCCATTGGACCTCCATTCATAAACCCAACATCCCTCAAAAATTCTGATGGGCACTGGGCTTATCCTCTTGCAATCTGAGGGTGAATCTCAGTGCTAACATATTCTATGGAGTAAGTTGTGATTGATAATCTTGTCTAAGTTTTCCATCCATTTGCACTTTTATAAACTGTTATCTTTCACATTATAATGGGTACTGAGATTACACTTATAGAAGTCAAAGTGTGACTTTCAGTGCTAACATTTTTGGCACTGTTGTCGAGGGTAGAAGAGTGAAGTGATCTTCCCTAGAAGAATTAGATAGATCTGTATCTTTATGGTAGACAAGAGAAGGACACAAAGTTTGACTGCAGTCTTCTACCTAACGACTCTACAATAACAAGCTCCACTGGTGGAAGAATTCTGCTGATAGAAAGATGAAAAGGAGGAAGGGAAAAACCATGTATCAACTTATTAGTTTTGTTCATGAACTTTTTTTTTTTTCATTATCTCATTCTTGTCTTTCCCCTTGCATGTAAATAGGATTATCCTTTGCTTCATCTATTCAAATGACCATAATCCTGATGTTATATATCCCTCTTTGGAATAAGAATTTATGCATTCTTCATGTGTTATAAAAGTTGATCCATCACCTTCCACCATCACTGCTAAAGCTTGAAATAAACCTGTTGAACTTTACTTTCAGCCCACTGAATTTCAGTCTAGAATTAGAGGGAAATTTTATAAACCCTTGATATTTCCTATTGTCCTTCATGACTATCCTCCAAACATTTTATATTACCTTCCTATATGCAATGGAGGAGATCACCTGACAGTCGAGCAACACATGGTTTCTTTTGAGCGGTTCACTGACCTATTACAAATTGTTCACGGGGATGTATTCATGAGGAATTTCTCTCAATCTATACATTGGGATGTTGGATAGTGTTTTAGATATCTAGAGGCTAATTCCATTGGTTTATGGACTAAATTTCATGATGCTTTTATGAATTATTGGGGGTGATAAAAAATCCTTTGACCAATACCTGACTGATTTTTATGCTTTGAGAAGGGATGATGAGGAAACTATTGTTCAATTCAATAGGAGGTTTCATAGTATTTGTCACAACATGCCTATTGAAATTCAGACTATTGAGGTTGTTTCTATCGTATAGTATACAATGGAACAACATCACAATATATTCCTATTCCTCAGAGAAACATAGTCGCCATCCTTGCAGCAGATGTTTGTTGATGCAAAGGAAGTGGAGGGTAATCTTTGGGCATGTGCACAACTCTCTTTTCAGATCTTGAACAATTTTTTGGATGAGGAAGAAACTGAATAAGTATATAGACAACAAGAATCTTATATGAGCTTGCAATTGTTTCAACATGCTTATGCATCATTTTTAGATCTTAAATCTTTTTCGTATCTTGAAATTATTAAATCAGATTTTCCCATTGTTAAAGATGCAAATGTACATGCTTATAACTCATACTAGTAAGATGAATTTACATATGCAACTGATCCTTTTCCTAATTATGAGCAAAGGGATGATTTTTTTTATGATGAATATCATGAGGAATATTTTGAAAAAGGTAGTGACATTTCAGTTTCAGAGAAAGTTGTTGCCCCTCATCATCTTACCGTTGACTTACAAAATCAGTTAACATTCGTGTCTCATGATAACCTCCTTGATTATATGCTTTTAAACTTTGGTCAAGAAGATAGGAAGGAGCTACATGAACATGTGAGTTTGTTCTATTTTTCATCAATAGATGGCCAACAGGAAGAAAGTCAACAAGCAAATAAAAAGGAGCAGATTTATGTATCAACATGTATTAATTCTCCTAGTATTGACTTTGTATTTGACATTTTTAGAGCATATTTTTCAGAATACAGTAAAGAGGATGTTGAGAAATCCTATGGTCAGTCTATAGAGATTTTTTCTTCATAGAATGTTAACCAACAATTTCAAAAAGACACTGCAAATAAGTTTCTTTCTCAAGAAGATAATTAGCAGCTAGAAAAATATTTTGTTGTCCATGATTGCTTTGAAGCATGTGATATCTATGGGATGTTTCAAGGAGGTCAAGAGAATTACAGTCTTGTCAACAAAGAAGAGATTATGAAGGAGTAGCCTAGTATTCTTATGCAGCCAAAATTATTTCATGTGATTCATGATCCTATAGCCATATACATGGAGTCTATTTGTTCAAAATTTTCCTGCATTAGAGATTTTGACATGCAAGCAAGTTTAAACTGTAAGTATCAATTGCCCATAGACTATTTGATGCATTTGTTACATATTTTGTGGGTTTTCTTAAAGATTTACCTGTAAAAAGTTATATTTATCAATCATATTCTCTTATGGCTTCATTGTAAGTTTCATTACACTTGATTAAGCAGATTTGAACTGGTTAGAGTAGGGTATTGTAGAAAATAATCTTGTTTCCAAGAATTTTATTTCAGTTTTGCAGTATATCAGAAATAAGATTACATAACCCAATGAAGGCACTACATCAATAGTTGTTCTTCATCTTTCCAGGCATATGCATTTATAATTTAGATAAGCAGGTTACAGTTTACAGATTTGTAATGAGGTGATGTCTCCATAGCCCAATGTAATAAGGCCACTAGAACCGCATGTTCTTGGAGCTTCACATGGAGGTATCCATCCCCTGTGGAGCTAGATGCTAGCACATAGAATTGTAGGGGTAAAAAAGAGTCAGTTTGGTTTTGTTTATAGGTCATAGGTTTTGAGTCTTTAGGTTGTGGTCATAAACTTAGATTTTTTTAAAAATAAGTGGAGTTATGTCTAGCCTTGGTCTAGAGTCTTTGAGTTATGTAATTTTTCATCATGATAAGGTAAATAAAACCCTATGAGTCACACCTTTGATTTTTAGATCATTACCTTGACATGTCACACCTTCATCTTGCACACAAGTTTCTCCTTGTCACCATCCATCTATTTGAATGTCAAATCAAAGTCATTTGTATGTGTTGCCAACTCACTAGTAGAGTTCGTAGCGTACTCTAAGCACCTCATGCATTCATTTATCATCATTGCAATTAAAGGCTCATGTAAAAGAGGATTTTATTATTTTTAGAGCCGACATTTAACCACTTCTTCAGGGATTATGTCATAATATCTATTAACAATTTCCTCAAAGTGTGCAAACTATGTTTGAGCTTGGCGCTACAAACTGGCACTACTGCAAAATGCATGAAGATGAAAGTTGGAGATTAGATAGCTTGTAGACATATCTATTCAGATTCACATACATCAGCATCAATCATAGGTTCACCAAGTACTGCATGAGATTTTTCATGTTGTTTAAGGTTTGAGAGAGGGGGTTTCACTGGTTTAACTACTGGTGTTGCAAACCCTTTGTTTCCATAATTGGTTAAAACCCTCATTTTCTGCATCATTTTGAGGTGTGATCTTAATCCATTGAAGGAGACCTCTATCAACCTGAAGTGTATGGTCAAATTTCTTGTTTCATGCATTTTACAACATTTTTGGTGATGGCTATGTTTTGTAAGCCATGATTATCAATTTGGGTGCTTTCCTTTAAGAAATATTATTAAGATTATGAAGTTTAGAACATTATTGGACACCTGATACAACTTTGGTATTTTAATATTTTGGAAAAAGTGAAAAAGTATTCTACAGGAAAGTTTGTAGTGCTTGGCGATGTGAACTGGTAATTTATGACAGTTTGTAAGAAATTGGCACACAACAGAGAATGTTTTTTCTCATAACTTTTCAATGTCAATTTGGGTTCCTTTGAAATTTGGTGTGGAGGAAAACAATTATGGTTTTGAATTGATGACAAAATATCAGCCCGACCCTCTTTGTATTTTGGGAGAAAAGACAAAATCATCGCCTATGGGAAAGTTTGTAGCACATGATGTCATAGGTTCTACAAACTCTAATAGTCTGGAAAATTCAAGCTATGGGAAGACTTCCAGCTATCAGGGAAGGTTTGAATGGTCTCCTAGGAGTTATTTGGACATGAGGGACATGTTTTCCATCTCCATATCAAGAAGAATGACATGTTTCAAAAGAAATTTATCTCAATAGACAAGATCCCTAAAAACATGAATTTGTTAGATTTTTGTTAGAATCTTTTGTAAGAAGACTCCTAAATGGAGGAGGATCCTAGGTAGATCCTTGGTTTCAAAATCCTTAGGGTAGATAGAGATGATTCACTATATATGAAGTGGATTTTGATAAGGAAAGGTTTGGAATGGTGTGAGAGAGACTCATATTTTTTATATTGTCTATGTAACAGACTGGCCTCCTATTGTATGGACCAGACTCAAGACTCTTTGGATAATGAAAATCATACCTTTTTCTTATTAACCATCTTCTATCTTACTTTGATTTTAGTTTATTGAATTGAGGATCTATTGTAATACTGCTTGCAAAATATCATAGTTTTCCTCTTTGATTTTGAGAAATTCTTATGTGTATCAATACTACCTAATGAATATGATAAACATATTACATTTTCTTGTAAAAACTTCCACCTATTCATGTTATGTCTTTAAATATTGATCTGAAATTATTCAAAGCCTTATTTGTTGGTGTATATTGTATGGAGTAAGTTGTGATTGACAATCCTGGCTAAGTTTTCCATCCATTTGCACTTGTATAAATTTTTATCTTTCACATTCTAATGGGTACTAAGCTTACACTTATAACAGTCGAAGTGTGAATTTCAATGCTAACAACACTATTACAGATGAAGGTGCTTCTGTTAGTATTCTATCCTCAACCACTTGGAAAGCTATTGGTTCCCCTCAGATTGTGTCAGTGACCCATAATTTGTTAACTTTTAAAAGAATATCCAATGAACCATTAGGTATCCTTCGTCATATGTTCATCACCTTAGAAGGAAAAAGTGTCTATGCCAATGTTATGGTAGTCCAAGGCCCCTTGTATTTTAATTAACTCCTTGGGTGGGACTATGTTTATAATATGAAAGTTGTTGAGTACATGCTCTTTTGAGTGATGCATTTCCCTCATAACAAAAACATTGTGACCATTGACCAACTTTTGTTCGTTAGTTCTGATTTGACTTCTGACCACCCGACTTCCCTGAATGTTCCTTATATACAAGTGGTATCCCCCCCGCCACAAGTTCATAATGTGGCATCATGTCCCATGCCTTCATTTTCTAATGAGAAGGATCATGTCGATGTATGCTCATATTCTTTGGATCTAGTTCTGACAGTTGACATGGTAATTCCCTCGCCAGGGACATTAGAGTCTATTCTCCCCCCTATTAATCAGAGTGAGTCTCTTGACATGTATTCATTCTAGATCATTATTCTTATGTTTGATGAAGAACTCTTGGAAGACATGGTCAAGGTTATTGAGCATAGTTCTTTTCCTGTGTCAAGATCATTAAAAAATGAAACAAAAGACTACAAGCATGTTTCTTCTCCCGTGTCAAGATCGCTAAAAAATGAAACAGAACACCATAAGCATAGTTTTGTTTCTATGTCAAGATCATTAAAAAATGAAATAGATATCCATGAGCATGGTTCATTGTCTGTGTCAAGCTTGTTAAAAAATGAAACAACCCCCCCTCCAATTGATTCGAGTATTCCACTAGATATTGCACCAGAACCTTCATTTCATCTTCCTATGTCATTTTATCCTCTTTGTTCCTCCCTCTCTAGTGAACCTACTCATATTAGTATCCAAGAGTCTAATTGGGTGTGAAAGAAGAGTCGGCGGTAGAAATGAAGCTTGGGGGGCATGTCTCCATCTTTTGGACATCATGCTAGAGTTAAGCCGCTAGCTTTTGTATATCATAATGGGGGAAAACTACCAACCTATGGACATCATTTTGGGAAGAAAACCTGCTAATGGGTATCACTCGAACACAATTTCATTCTCGGTTTCAAGGTCGCATAAAAATTAAACCAATCCCAAGCATAGTTTTTCGTTTTTTCATTCTTGCGTAAAAATGAAACCTACCTTGAGCATAGTTCATTCTCTATTTCAAGCTCATTTAAAAATGAAGTAGATACTTTGAGAATAGTTTCATTCTCTATTGCAATCTCGTTAAAAAATGAAACAAACAACCATGAGCTTAGTGTTTTTTCTTTCTCGTGCTCATAAATACATGAGAATGAGTTACCGAGTTTATTTATATCACTTTTTCGAGCTAGTAAAAATGATATGAAAAATGAACTCTTTGGAGTCTGCTTTAATCTCTTTTCAAACTCTCTAAAAATGAAAAGATTGTCGAGTGAGCTTGTTTCCTTTCACACTCATTAAAAGGATTTTAAAGGGAATCTATTCAGTGTAAGTTTAACCCTTTTTCAGACCGGATGGACTAATTATGAAAAAGGAATACTCTAGTCAACCTTGGCAAGAAGAGTTCTCTCTTGTATTGTTTTATACTTTTTCGGGCTTGGGAGACTAAATTTACGAAAAATAATACCCTTGGAGTTTTCTTCGTCTTTTCAGACTCTCTAAGCATGAAATGACAAATGAGCATTTACTTTCTTGGGCTTGTTAAATCCATGATTTTGTATATGTATTTTTCTTTTGGATTTTTCTAGACTCCTTAAATATCGAAAATACCATCAAGCACCATTGTCTACCCCGTTCTTGATAAAAATCCATGGGTGAGAATATCAAGCATGATTTTATTTTCTTTCATGCTCATTTCAAACATGAAAGAAAGAAAAAGAGTGGGGGGGTTTTCATCTAATCATCTTCAAAAATTCCAGTTGTCCATTGGGTCACCAATCTGTTGCAGGATAATTACACCCTACAAGAGTTACCTCTCTTAGGTTCTCTCTATACCTAAGACATAATAGAGATACAAACAATGGACCTTCCTAGATCTAAATCATACATGAAAATGACCTATGAGTGAATGGAATAAAAGGGCTTACATGGTCACCAGGAGGTTGTCCTTACATTCTCCTTTGTTGTTTTATTTCTTGAAGATTTTCATCACTCTTGTCAACATGAATCTGCACACATGAAGACACAATAAAAATCCTTTCATGAGATCAAATGTATCATGCATAGATTTATTATAGATCTAATGATATAATATGAAAATCTTAATTCTCTTGAAAGATCATGATAATCACATACAATCAAATAAAGGGGAAAGTCATGTGCATCTTCTATTAATCAAATGAAACAATTTACAAACTTACAATCTGATAGCCCAATGAATCTCTATCCAAATTCCTTTCCCAAGCTTCGTGATTAATTTGATAGTATAAACTTACTTTCTCTTTTCCTCCTCCATTTTCCCATGAGAGACCATCAATATATAGGATAATATAGATAATTTAAAAGGTTAATATAGATAGGATCTATATGCCCAAGATAACAAGCTTCTCGAGGTCAAACAATGAAAAATATGAGGTTTAATCTCATCTCATGGAAACTAATCCTAAATAGGGAGTAACAGATACGGTCGTGCCCTGCATTTGTGTAAGAAATGACCAGTCATCCTTTGAAAGAGGACAAGGAGAGACAAACAATATTGGTCATAGGCTATAAAGGGACAACCAATGACCAATAAAAAAGGTACTGCAAACTCAGGGGAAAAGTGGCATAGTTCAATGTTGTAGACTTCTAACCTCTAGATCATGCCCATCAAATGATCAGGTAGGAAATAATTGTATAACACTAATCATTCAAATAAATCTATAGTAAACCTTATTATATCAAAGATAAAATCCTTAAAATTTATAATAATCAAGGCATCCACACAAGAATCAACATAAGAATATAGAGAAAATCCTTAAGGAAAGCTACCATAATCAATTAATCTGTATGGAAGGAATCACTCCATAAGACATGCTTGTACAATTGATACAATCTCCAACATATATCCATACAATATTACTCATGTATATATATTCCTAAGGGTTTATGCCAACTGCCTATTATAATTTCATTTATTATCCTTAAACTACCTAGTGGGCCTATTTATTACCCAACAACTACTTATTGGGCCTGATTCCATTATTATGGACACATTATATTAATTATCCCCATTAGGTACCTCCCTAATCACCCCCATAGGTAAATTACATTCCATTCCCCCTTACATGTCTCATACTCAAAACATGAGTGTAAGCCATATAATGTGATCTATTAAACAATATAGTTAATTGGTACTAAGCACAAGCATCCATCCATACTAGTGAAATTTGGAAATGGGATCCAACTTCAACCTTGACAAATCAATCTTAATTATGGTTTATCCTTTGGTTCCATGTTGTTGTTGCAATACTTTTCTATATTTGCTTGTTCCATTTAGTATTCCATGTACCTCTATAACATGTTCCTTTCTATTATTGTACCAGTCTATATTAAATTTTATTATCCTCGCGACATTTCCTTGATGATTGTGTCTCTCATGGTGGTGTGGGTATCAATATGTATCAATCTTAGCTATTGTTTCTTCTTGATTTGACTCTTCAACATGTGATTCCTTTGAGTAATGTATCTTTGTATATTCTTCTTCATTTTTATACCCTTCTGTTGATAGTCAAATACGACCATGTTCAAAATTCATCAATTTACCTGGTTAAGATCCAAATTAGACCCTTATCTGTTGTAAATGGCGATTATGACTGGTTTAGGTCTAGTTACCTATAAATATCCTAATCTACAAAATAAAACTAAATCTAAAATATATACACCTTCTAATTGACTGAATATATTTTATCTTTTATTGAATAACAAACTAAAATATAAATATATACATATTTAAAACTATCTACAAGAAAGAGGTTAATTCTAATTATAATAAAAGTTACCCCTATGAAACAGGATTTTGTTTTCTCTTTAAGAATAAGAATTTTTTTAATGAAAGTAAAAGGAATGAACTAAAACAAATAAAAATAAAAATAAAATCTAATGCTCGGGCCCAAATTCAGATAATATATGAATTTAAGTGAGGTAAACAATGTTCTAAAGATATAGATATTTTAAAACATATATTTAAATATATCCATTGAGAATGAATTAATAAACTAGTTTAAATAATTAACACTGACTTATAAACCCAACAGTAATTCATATGCATAATAACCACTGAAATGATATCTCAAATAAAAAAGAAATCGGTCTAATTTATTAGTAGTAAACGACTAAATCAATCTGTAATATTGTCAACACATAATCCAGACAAGACTTTGATTTCAAAAATGAACACTCGAATACCAGTAACAGTACCAAATATCGATTGCTTGTATTAATAATCAAAGTCACAAAGAGATTCAAAATAATGTATCAAAAAAGAGACTTGTACAACAATGCATAATCTTTGTTCTTCTTTCCAAAAAAACTAAAACTCCCTTTTATTAATTGTCTTGCCTTCACTGTTTTATATTGAAGGAATTAAAAACGGAAATTAACTTCCATAACCATAAACAGTTATCCATTTAGAATGGGAAAATAAAAAAATCTTTAATTCCCCAAACTAAATTAACTAAGTACGTGAAATAAAAAACTACCAACTGTTCAATTTTAGAATTCTTCCTGGAAATTGATTTTCCATTTCCTGTATTTTCCAAGACATTCCTTTTATACCTGTAAAACAAAAAAAAATTGAAAAAATAGAAATTAATAAAACATAAAAACAAAAATTAGAATTGCTACAGAATTTGAAATTTTGTAGCTACTCTTTTATTAACTAAAATTAACGAAAATATAAACTAAACTAAAAAAAAGGCTAAACTCATACAAATAACTAAAACATTTTTATCACTTAGTGTTACTGGGAACATCGTTGAATTTCAAATTAACGAAAATATTAACTCCTGGTGAGTTAATGTTAATTGCTTCATTATTTTTTATCTTGCTTAGAACCTGAAACCTGTCTCCTTTGGATATCAATCAAATCTTTATTTTATGACTTAAGAAGTTGATTTTTCTAATTCCAAATCAATTATGTTTGTCTGTAACATTGGAATCCATGAATAGTATTTGTCCTTTCGGAAGGAAACCTCCAGATTGGGATCAGTTTTAGTCTTATCATTCTCTTTTTCTTTAGTGACCTTTTCAAGTGGTTCCTGTGAAGAAATGTGTTTTGGGAAAGATACTTCCTGATTTGTAACCAACTCTTCATCCTCAACTTGGATAGGAGAACTAACTTTAGAAGTTTTCCTAGACTTATGTCTGAACATTCTGGATATTTCTCTTCCTTGCCTCTTCATAAAATTGACTAGACTAATGGAATCATCATTCTTTTTGGTAACAGGTGGGTCACACTCATATGCAAGAGAGGAAACTATGGTTTTCTTGGAAGCTTCAGAAGAAACATGAGGTGATTCACTGAAAACACATGACTCTGGACTAAGGCTAAATTTTAAAGCTTGACTGCAAGTAATCCTCATGGTATTTTGTTGAGGAGAAGAAACTTGGGGATAGGCTAAAACAGTATCTTCTACAGGATTTTGGGTTTCAATTTTAGAAAAGTGAGACTATAAATCTACCTCAGAATTCTCCTGAAAATGATTTATTTTCACAAACTTTTCCCAAGAATCGTCATTCTATTCTAACTGAAATTCAATCAAAATTTTTACTAGACCGTGATGAAATACATTTCTTTCTGAACTTAGATTCTTTCTCTGATAAAAATGTGCCATCTTAGACATGATTTTAGAAAGAAAACAAAAATGTTCAATTCATAATCCATGAAGACCATTAAAATCCGAAAGTGATAAATAAAGAAAAGGCTATATCTTCCTTCACATGAGATAAATCCCTTAAAAACCACTAACAGAAAATGCCATTTTTCTTGAATTGAAGATATGGGAATACCTTTGTAATCGTACTTGTATTTGGGAGAAACCATGATTTCAGACCAAGAAATATCCTTCACTCTTTTGGTATTAGACCAACATTCCCATTTTAATGGAAATTTAGTCACTATGGATATTAATTCTTCATCTATCTGTAACTCCATATCCCCAATTTTAGTGTGTTGACCAATGAAAGTTCATGCGAAATAGTTGGTGACATGTGCATTGTAGCCATTAAACATGCACATAAATTTTAACCAACCAACCCTCTTAAAAGTCAGAAAATAAGTGTCATGAGATTCAATAAGCTCGACACTGGGTTCAACTCTAGAAACCATTCCCATTTTGACATTTTACCACACTACAGTTCAAAAAACCCTCATAAAAAACTAACAGACTCTCACTTACAAGTAAATGAAAAAAAATCTTCAATACTTTGAGTAAAAATGTTATTTCGAGGAAGAAGCATTGTAGGTAATAATTCATGAATACGGTGATACAGTTCAAAACTATACATGGAGGAAAATCAGTGAACTTCGGGAAAGGAGGATTGTTCATATGCAGTTTGAAAGGACCTTAATTTAATTTTCCATTAAATTGTTGATTATTTGGGTTGGTTTTCATTGATGTCAACCCTTGAAGAAAGTATGGTAGCACAAAGGTTTGGGTAATGAACCCAAGTTTGTTTGATGTATAATGGTATGTGTTTTAATATATTTCAAGGTAAGACTATTCTAGATGGATAGTACATGTCATGCCATTTCTGATGGCATGTGGAACGTCACATAAATCCTCACAGTTATAGAGTTATGGCCATGTGAAGTTGGAGAACCCTCATGAGTCATCTAGCAGCCCCAAAAGGTCAAAGTAGTCAAAGTGGTTGCAAAGAACAAATTATTTAAATAATAAAGTGAAGTGATGAGTGTAATATAATTCAAAGTGGATACAAAATAAATTATTTAAATAATAAAGTTAATGGATAAATTACTAAGTGGACAAGTGGTTAGAAGTGGGTTAGCCCTAAAATAAGGAAAGTGGTTTAAGATGGTTAGAAGGTAACCCCTTGAGGAAGCTACATAAAAGTATAAATAAGAGGCAAGGGTCTCTCA